>ML808556.1:68391-80404 GCA_009831015.1 Picea engelmannii | reverse complement strand
ACAAGAATGGCATTGTGTCTATGGGATGTGAGCGGCAACCCCACAACAAAATCCATAGAGATGACTTCCCACTTGGACATAGGAACATCATGTGGTTGTAGGAGGCCTGCCGGGTGATGGTGGTTGGCTTTCACTTGTTGACATTCTAGGAACTTGGCGATGAAATGGACTACATCACGCTTCATGCCTACCCAGAAGAAGAGTTTCCTTATATCTGTGTACATCTTCTTCACACCCGGATGCGCACAATAAAGTGCTCTATGGGCTTCCTTCAGTATGATGCTTCGAATATACCCATTCTCAGGGATGTACATCCTTCCTCGATAGCTTAATAGTTCGTCTGTTTCCAGACTATATCCTTCATACTTTGGATCTAATTGCCTCCCGCTCTGGATTTTGAAGTAACCTTTAAATACCAACTGTCTTGTTGGAGTTGTGCCAACACATGTTCCCTCATATTGACCTTTAAGGTTACCAAGGAGAAGATACGTGGTCTCCTACTTAAGGCATCTGTGACCACATTTTCCTTTCCCTTGATGTAGGAAATACCAAAATCGTACTCACTCATAAACTCAATCCATCACCTTTGCCTGGCATTCAGATCTCTTTCAGTGAAGAGATGTTTTAAACTTTGATGGTCCGTTTTGAGATCAAAGTTTCACCCCACAAGATAGTGCCTCCAAATTTTCAGAGCTAGCATTACAACTGCCACTCTAAATCATGATTCACGTATAACTCTTCGTGTTTCTTCAACTTCCTTGACGCATAAGAGATCACTCCATCCTGCATTAGCACGCCCCCCAACCCTTGCTTCAAGGCATCCGTGTAGACTGTGAAGTCCTTTTCCATATCCGACACTCGTAGAATTGGCGCACTGGTTAGTAACCTCTTAAGCTCAATGAATGCACTATCACATTCTTCTGTCCATTCATACCTGACCCCCTTGCATTGCAAGGTGGTGATGGGTTTCGCTATTTTTGAGAATCCTTCCACAAATCTCCAGTAATAACCTGCTAGTCCCATGAAGCTTCTCACCTCATGGGCATTTTTCGGCACTGGCCACTCCATAATGGCCTTTACCTTTTCTGGGTCCACAAAGATTCCTTCGCCAGAAATGATATGACCTAAATAGTCGATCTCTTTCTAGAAGAAGGAACACTTTGACAACTTCCCATATAATTTGTTCTCTCTAAGGCAGGACAACACTACTCGTAGGTGTTCCTCATGTTCTCTTTCATTCTTGGAATAGACGAGGATGTCATCTAGAAAAACTTGTACAAAATGGTCTAAGTACTTCCGGAATACGTCGTTCATGAGGCTCATGAATACTGCTGGCGCATTGGTCAATCTGAAAGGTACTACGACAAATTCGTAATGTCCAAACCGAGTTCGAAAGACAGTTTTTGGGATATCACCTTCCTTAATCCTTAACTGATGATACCCTGATCGCAAATCGATCTTTGAGAATACCACTTCTCCTTTCATCTGATCGAAAAGGTCATCTATTCGTGGCATCGGGTACCTATTTTTCACTGTAGCACGGTTCAAGTCCCTGTAGTCTATACATAGTCATAAGGATCCATCCTTCTTCTTTACAAAAATTACCGGTGCGCCCTAAGGTGAGACACTGGGCCTTACTAGCCCTAAGTCCAGTAACTCTTTCAACCGCATTGACAATTCACAAAGTTTCGACACTGTCATCTGATACAAAGTCTTGGAGATTGGTTCTACACCAGGTTTTAGCTCAATAGTAAAATCAAGCTCCCTCTCAGGAGGTAACCCTGGTAACTCGTTCGAAAAAACATCTTTAAATTCTGATAATACCGGGTACTGATCCAATGAGGGTCCTTTCCTTTCATTCACTGCTTCCACTACATAAAGTTGACACCCTTGCCTCAAGCATTGCTTAACCTTCCTAGTTGATATAAAGTGTAACGACACTTTTCTCTGTACACCCTGGATCTCTACTGGTCTTCCTTCATCATCGACACAGAGCACCCTCTTTGCGAAACAATCTTCCAAAGATTGGTGAGTTGCTAACCAATCCATTCCAATGATTAGGTCATATGCCCCGAGAGCAGTGACGTATACCTTCAACCTGGTAGTGCACAATCCCAGGTCTACTATACAATTATCGACACTATGTCCTACAACTTGTTTTTCCCCCGAAGCCATCTCGACTTGTTTAAAGTCATCGTGCTCGTAGGCTACCAAACCACTCTTTTCTAATGCAGATGGTGAAATGAAACTATCCGTCGCACCAGAATCAAACAAAATCTTAACATTGATATGATTTAGCGTACATGATGACTCCACCACCGCGGATTGATGTTCGGCCTGACGATTATTAACCGTTGCGTAAATCTGGTGGCTGCTACTTGCTCTCCCCATCGATGCCTTTCCTTCTCTATGCACGAACCTTGATTGTAACTCTGGGCAGTCACGCTGGTAATGGGGCCCTCGCACCCTTAACAGGTAACACAAGATTGAACCTGTGCACTGTTATGTGACTGTCTCTGAAATGAGTTCCTTCCCCTGGAACCCCTACCCCTGCTAGCTGTTCCCTGAGATGGCCATGGACCTTTCTGCGTCGTTGGCGATGAACAAGATGCTGCACTCGCTACCATTGAAATCCCTGCGGCTACTATCCTTGGCGCGACTCTGTTACCATATGGTGGTGGCCTTGAGCCCCCTCCCCTAGGAAATGTCCTCAGGACCTTCCCTACGAATCCAAGACAATGTGTAAATGTCGGTCTTGTAACCCCAGTTAAGTTCATGTGTTCCTCCACATAATGCACATTTTTCACCGCTTCCGCTACTGTAGACGATTTCCACATCCACACCATAGCTCTTATCTTAGGGTTCAATCCATAGACGAAGCACTCTGCCTGTCGTTGGTCATTATCCATATACGAAACATATTTGACCAGTTCCATAAATCTGATCCCATATTATTCTACAGTTATGTTTCCCTGTACTAAGGCATGAAATGCCCCTACCTGTTGTTCCTCGTAGTATGTTGGTAGATATTTCCTTCGAAACCTCTCCTCGAAAAGTTCCCAAGATACTGTGTCTGGGGTAAGGTGCAATTGTCTTTCCAGGTTGCCCCACCAGTTAAAGAAGCCGTCTCTTAACTGAAAAATTGTGATCTTTGCCTTTGAGTTGGACGCATAGTCCCTTAAGGAAAAACACCTTGTCATGCCTTCCAACCATGCTTCCGCGCGTTCACTGGCGTGACCCCCGAAAAACTCTGAAAGTTTGATCTTCTGCAATTCTCGCGTGATGTCTTCGGGTGGAGGTCCTCCCCTTGAATCCCTTGACACTTTTGGATTACCCGTTCCAGACGGTGGGGGTTCCGCTTCAGTCCCTGCTGGTTGTCGCCCCTTTAAAGTCTCATTAATGGCTTCCAATGAGCACAGTATGAGAGCTAGTTCGGGCGATGGTGGTGGCGGTGCTGGTGGTGTTGGCGGTGCTTGCGTCGATGCTCCCCTGCCTCGACTCCCTCGAGTCCCGACCATCCTGTATGCTTTAACCTAGATCAACCAAAGTTGTCAGGATGAGTTCAAGGACGTTTCAAATTGGTGCTACTCAAACTAGAAACAAGGTTAGGCGTAAGTTTTCTTTACTTGTCTGTAAACAGACATTACTCCTTTAGGGGATTGGCTAGGTTAGGGTTGGGATTAAGCGTCTAAGCTTGATTTCTTTGCCCCTATAAAAAAAACTATTGGTTCCCTTTCCCTGTAGCTATGCTAGCCTTGTGCCATACTCGCCAATTCCTATGCTTACTCTCCTAGTGCATATGCCGCCTCCTTCTCGCTTGTCCTAGTCTAAGTCCTTTTAACTTTTCACTTATAACTAAATATCCTCCGATGCTTGACTCGTGAGCTCTTCCCTGGCGCCTAGGGTTGGCGTTGTTGAATGCTGCATTGAGATTTAGCGTTAAATTTGACTGGCGGAATGGAGTGGAGGGACTTGGCGCTTGGCTCGATGAGTTGTGTGTACGGTCTCGTGAGCCTGACGCTTGGACAATTAGAGTTTATACTTGGGATACAAAGATCAGCAGCGCTAAATAAGCTTTTACCTTGATTTCCGGTGCATTCACTAATTATGATTCAACTCGGTTAGCTAGCTCCAGATCTATAGGTTAGGTAATAAGCCAGTTAGTCTTAATCTTCATACAATATCTTCCTAATAATAATACCACTTTAATTCCTACAGTGTTACCATTAATCTAATTAAATATAATAATTTATTTGTAAAGACTTATGAGGGCGTGTTGGCGTTAGTGTTCTTCTTAAGGCGCTTCACTTGGTGGGGGGTCTTGGGTTCAAAACCCATGGACTCTCTAATATTTTAATTTAAATAAATTAATGATAATTACTTTTAATTAATTTACTATACTTAGTTTTAATTTGCTACTTATATTTATTAAATATATGTATGTATATTATATATATATATATTTTGTTAATAATTAATAAAGAAAAATAAAAAAAATTAACGATTTAAACCATTGGAATTTAAATTTAGTAAAAATTTAAAAAGTTAATTTAAATAAATAATAAAAAAAATAAAATATAAAAAAAAATCAAATCGGGCACGCATGAAACCCACGTGCCCGCTTCCTCCAAAATAATCCTACACGTGTCTCTCCAAACCCTAAATGCATTCTTCCTCTGCCGCCTCTCCACTTTGCTCTGTCCCTCTCGGCAGGCTCAATGCCCTTCTCTGAGCACTGGTGCTTGGGCGATGGCTTGTGTGTAATGGCTTGGCGCTGGCGTGCTTGGGCGATGGCTTGTTCTCTTGGATTTTTTTTTTTTTTTCTGTTTGTTGTTGCAGGTGCTTGGTTGTGTGTGTATGCTGCGTTTGTATCGCTGCGTGGTTTGTATGGCTAGGTGCAGGCTTTGTATGGCTGGGTGCTGGCTTTGGGTGCTGGCTTTGTGTGTATTACAGACTCCACCCACCCTCTTCTTCATTTCGAGTTTAACAAGAGATCCAACCACATTTTTTTTATTTTCATTTTGTTGCCTTGAGGTCCAGAGATCGATTCTTAGGCATGTCAACAACATAAACATCAATATGCGCCACAGCTGCCATGTTGGGTTCTCAGAGCACCCATTCTGTCGGTGTCTGCCATAGTTCGTTCTGGGGCAAGAAGCATAACATGGCATTTGCATGTCCTCAATTGGTGACCTCTTCAAGGAAAGTTCTCCCTACAGTGAAGGCATCTTCCCGAGTTGACAAGTTCTCCAAAATTGACATCATTGTCTCTCCTTCTATTCTTTCTGCAAATTTTGCAACTTTGGGTGAGCAGGTCAAAGCTGTGGAGTTGGCAGGGTGCTGGCTTTTTATAATTATTTTTTTTTACGCATAGTGCATTTAACCAGCGGGCTCCCTCGGAGACTTAGCGCCTGGTAAACAACATCACTATCATTCATCATCATGATTCTTATGAGGCCTTGGGAGTCTTATTCTCATGTCAAATTAATTCTCTTCAATTTTAGGTTAAATTCTGTTACAGTATATGGAAATAAAATTTCGAGGTTCCCTCTCTACCTCAATCTCATGAGATAACGAATTGTTGAAGTTTGGGAGGGGAGTCCAAACCGTTACTAGCCTTTCATGTGTGGGGCGTTATAGAGATGTAAGAATCTGATATATCCCCCACATGAAAAAAATGTTTCTTCACATAAGGATGGGCATGGATTTCACTTCATCTCCTACATGCGTCATATGTGGACTTGAGCTCAATTAGTGTCATTTCGTTAGCTTCATCAAAATGCATTTGAAAAATCTATGAAATGGGTTCATTTGGTTTCTGCATTGTCTCCTTCTAATTGTTTATAAATTTCTCTCTGCTTTCTCATTGTATCATATTTCCTGTGAGGCTTTTGTTTTAGATACAAATTAAGATCAATATGGGTTTTTGGATTATAAATTAACAACTGTATTTTTCGGGACTTTGAATACCTTCAGAATATCTCTGTATATGGTTCCTACGATGTGAATTGTAATGAGGGTATATATGGATTCTAGGCCTAAAGTTCAAATATAATAATTTTTTTTTTTTGGGTATTTTTACGAAAATATGGCTTAAGCTTATGAAATATTGCTTGTACAGTGGATTGAAGTGGCCGTTTACGGATGTTTGGGTGTGCAACTTGTGAACTCACCTTGCGAAGCGTTTGGGCGCCCATCTTTGCCAACTCGCCTTCGTTGTTTGCTTCCAGAATTTTTCACGTTTTTACTCTAGTTTTAGACAACTGATATTCACTTGTATTTGTTGAGATCTATCATTGTTGCATGGTGAGGTCTTCCAATAGTAACTAGATCTAGTATTTGAGACTAGGTTTGTATCCTTTCTCAAATTCTCTAAAGGGGTTTGGTCTTCAAATGTTAGTTTCTTGCAAATTTTGAATAACTTTTGTTTGCAAGTGCAAAAGTATCAATTTTTTTTTTAATGGAGTCCCATTACCTCTTGTTCGGATCAGATTGCCTTTTGCAACGTGCAACAACTTGCCCTTGCATTCCCTACCCATAGATCTTTAGTTTTACCTTCATAGTAATAATAAAACCTTTAAAAGGTGCAGCTAAACAAAAAGGACATAAAAGAGGAAAAGTAGTTTTCAGCCATCATCCTCTACCTGAATAGAGTTTTCCTTGCTCTATCGTGGTTGTGTTGTCATTCTCTAAATGAGTAAAAAGTTTTGCATGCCGTTCATCCTGTCATTTTGCATTCTCTCTCATGCTCGCTGCGATCATCAGGTATGCAGGCTTTCACAATTTTTTTTTTAGAAACAGGATGAACCCTTTCTTGGCCACGTAGCCGTGATCCTCTACTCGATTGACAATGGATAATGCATGTGAGCATGGCTTATCGAGATGTTAGAAGGAAGCCAAGATGGATGGTAAATGATCGATTCACACCGAGTCATTGTTTAAGCATGCATATCATCATCGTCTTTACTAAGTGCAATAAAGATCAAGCTCATCAATGGTGAATTCAAGTGTTTATTAATTTGAGAACTTAATTGATTATTTGTGTGTATATATATATATTTACTCGATTCTTATTTTTTTTTAGCTGTTCATTATATAAAAATATCACTCTGTATAGGTGAGGCTTCCCACAGGTTTGAATCTTTTACAGGGTAGGTTTCTTACAGGTCTGAAGGTGAACATGCCTCCTTCAAACTTACAACAGTTTCTAAGGGTTTTTTTTTTTTTTGGTTTATTTCCGGGTCGATTCTAAGTAGGTGGGTAGGCCCTTGGCTCCAGATTTTGAACCAGGGCTCTAATACCATGTGTAGTAGTCGTAAAAATACACAATTTAATTTAATTTACCATATAATTCTTTCTCATACAAAAATAATTCAATCACCAACATATGAGCATATGATATTCGATAAAAATTAAAATTTTATCCACAGTATAAGAATTACTTAACAAAATAAATAAATTACCTCTCCCTAATGCTAATTCCCCCGTCGATCTGGTTGTTCGTTGCTGAAACTGTGTCAAACAATGCCCAAAACCGTGTTTCCACCCTGCCAACTAGGACAACTTCCTAGCTCTAGGATACCATATGGATATCCTGGCCCCCGTGCCCAAAACCTCCAGCAAACCGGTGCCACCTGTACTGATCCTTTCCTCGACTCCCCAACTCAAACTCTCTCCAGCAAATCCCTCAAATCCAAGAGAACCCTCCCCCAAAAATCCAAGTAGAATGATAATTCCCCTTTTTTCGTAAGCCTCCTCCGCTCATATCCCTCCTTCACCACCCTTTCTCCTCATTTATTTCCTTACCTACACATTTATTATCTTATACGATTATTAATGCTTTATCCTATTATTAATGCTCCTTATCCTTATTTATTAATGCTTCTTATCCCCTAGTATATGTAGATCATTTAATTAAACAATATAATTTATTAACCCTCTCAAATTTATTACCCTGTTCATTCAACGCGATAGGTAATTAATCAATTAATTAATTAATCAAAATTATAATCATTAATTAATTAATTAATATTTAATTAATATCATTATACCAGTCTTTGTTTAGTTAATAACATGTTAGGAAAAATTAATTACCTAATAATTTTTTACTTAATAATCCCTAAGCATATATTCAACTAGGGTTGTTACAGAATGAAATTAGAACCTTCAAGAAACAAGGGCACATTCGTTGGATACAGTGAGACCTCGAAGGACTATAGAATTTACATGCCAGGGCAGAGACAGATCGAGATCATCCGGGATGTAAAATTTGACGAAGATGAAGCCTTCATAAGATCAAGGGAATCTCACATGGATGAGGACCAAATAGAGCAAGAGGCTCCCAAAGATGTAGTCATGGTAGACTCTACACCTGAAGAAACCATCCCGGAAGTCCATAATGATATAGTAGAGTTAGAAATACTTGTAGATCTACCTAAAGAAGCTGCGGCTACCAGAAAGAGACCATCTTGGCTTCGGAACACATTGAATGAAAATGAAGGACATGTAGCTCCCAAAGGATCTTTTAGAGAGAGCAAGAGACCACACAAGTTCTCCATCTATGTGGAACTAATGAGCAACATCATTGATTCATAACCTTCCACTTTTGAAGAAGCTGCTGAGAAGCCAGAATGGAAGGATGCCATGATGGAGGAGTATCAGTCCATTGTGAAGAATGATGTATGGGAGGTCGTTCTGAGACTAGAAGGGAAGTCAGTTGTGACTTCCAAAGGGATCTACAAGATTAAGGATACTGTAGATAACAACATAGAAAAGTAGAAGGAAAGGTTTGTGGCTAGAGGTTTCTCCCCAAAAGAGGGAGAAGACTATGATAAAAATTTTGTTCCTATAGCAAAATACACTTCCATTAGATCAATCATTGCGATTGCTTCCGCAATGGGATGAAAATTACACTAGATGGATGTCGATATTGCTTTCTTGAATGGTGTAATTGAATAAGAAGTATACATAGAACATCCACAAGGATTCATGATACATGGGAAGGAGTCCCATGTGTGCAGACTTAAGAAGGCCTTGTACAGACTGGAACATGCACCTAGGGCATGGTATGCAAGGATAGATGGACATTTGATGAGATTGGGATTTACCAAGAGTGAGGTAGATCCTAACCTCTACTATAAGGTTGAGGATGGATGACCATTGATCTTGGTTCTATATGTAGATGATCTATTTCTGACAGTGAATGAGAAGATCATTGATGGGTGTAAGAGGGATATCGCTTCAAAGTTCGAGATGAAGGATCTAGGTCTGATGAATTAATTTTTTGGATTGGAGGTATGGCATAGATCAGATGAGATTTTTCTTAGCCAAGGAAAATATACTATTAAGATCCTGAAGAAATTTAGGATGATGGACTACAAGTCCATGACCACACCTATGATGATAAATCTAAAACTCTTGAGTGACAAATCTTCATATTTGGTGAATCCAACGATGTACAGACAATTGATTGGGTCCTTAATGTACTTGGTTAACACCAGGCCAGACATATGCTTTGCAGTGAATACTTTGAGTCAACACATGGTTTAACCTAGACAGGTACATTGGATGGAAGCAAAGCATACGTTGAGGTACCTTTGTGGTACGATTGGATATGGATTGATATATGTCTCAGGTGGAGATGTGAAGATGAAAGGATATACAAATTCTAACTGGGAAGGGAATGTAGTGGATCGTAAGAGTACTTCTGGATGTCGTTTCAGTCTGGGATAAGACATGATCTTATGGTTGAGTATGAAGTAGACATCAGTGGCACTCAGTACATCAGAATCAGAGTATATTGCAGCAAGCGTGGAAATCCATGAAGCAGTGTGGCTTCAGAAGTTGCTAGCTGGGATATTTGATCTAGAATTGGAGGCAACTTTGATACATTGTGAAAATCAAAGTTGTGTGAAGCTTACCGAGAACCCTATATTCCATGACAGTTCTAAGCATATAGAGATAAAATATCATTACATCAGAGACATGGTGCAGAGAGGAGCAGTGGAGCTCCAGTACACATCCACATATTAGCAGATAGAGGACATTCTCACCAAGCTCTTGTCAAGAGTGAAGTATGAGTACTTCAAGGAAAATATTGGAGCGTTGTCGAATGTTCATCCTCGTTGAGAGGGAGGTGTGTTGTTTATTCTCATGTCGACTAACCCCTATGGCCAAGGTTTCCCTGGATCAATCACGTGTGGTGATTGAGGGGGTAATGCACTATCATACCTGCTAAGAGAAGAAACATCACACACGTAGTTGTAAGACTATGGAAAAGACAGTGTGACTTCGGACAATATCTGTGTGATACTTTAGTGGTTGTGTACCACTGGCGGAGACTGTGTGTCTCTATATAGTAGTTGTGTGATACTATGATGGATTTGTTCCACTAACGGAGGTTGTGTGACTCTGGACAATAGTTGTGTGCTACTTCAGTGGTTGTGTACCACTAGTGGAGACTGTATGTCTCTAGACAATAGTTGTGTGTTACTTCAGTGGATGTGTTCCACTAATGGAGTTTGTGTGACTTTGGATAGTAGTTGTGTGCTACTACAATGGATGTGTTCCACTAGCAATGACTTTGTTTGACTGGACAATAGTTGTTTATTACTTGGCAGCAATTGTGATCTATTGGGTGACATTGTAGTAGTTGTGTGCTACTAGTTGATTGTCATGGAGATTACTAGATTGTTTTGATGTAGATATGTGTGCTATTGTTTGATTTCATAGACCGTGCCTGGTGTTTTGAGCTACATAAGGTTTTGTAGCAGCCATGTGCTTGCTAGCAGATTGCAGAGCAGTCAGTGGACTACCAGATGAAGACATTGTGAAAGATGCCTCCCTAGCTAAGAGGGAGTGTTGATGTTTTGGTAGCCGCGGGAGGATATTTTCCTCCTAGATGACCTTTCTTAGATGCAAAGAAGATTCCATAAGAAATATATCCATTAAAGTGATATTGAAATAACATAGAAGAGAAGTCGGCCCAAAAGAATAAAGTAATAATGAAAAGACACATGTCTAGAGAATAAGTCAACCCAGTCTAGTGGCCAGGGAGACTATAAATAGAGGATGTCTTGGCTCATTTGTTCACTTACTCACACTCTCCCAGCTACACATAAGAAAGGTGAAAGTTTGGAGTAGGTGATGCAGTAGTTGCAGTTGCACAATTTATTATTGCTCAGTCTTTTGGTATCTCTCTCTTGTACTCTACTCCTTGAGGAGGTGCGCTACCTTTGTATGGTGTTGTTGTTGTAATTAGGGTGGTATTTCTGGTTAAGCTAGCACTTGTGCTAGGGTTTATCTGGTCATAATTTCTTTGTGAAACAAAATCTATCTAAGAAAGGTTATGGGTTTTTTCCTCCATTTGGGGTTTTCCCAGAATAAATATCTTGTGTTATTTTCTATCTCTTTTTTATGTTGCTACTACTCAATAAATGATATATCTATGTTAATGGTAATGAAGTAAAAGAACACTAGTAACACTAATGCTATGTAAATAAGGAAAATCCAACAATAAAGAGATATAAATGACCTCAATAATCTATTGCATCATCATCATGTAGACAATAACCAAAGAAAACACCATACCATAGCACAAGAGAGCAAAAATATTGAAGGTAGCGAAAATTTCAACTTATACAATCCTCCCTCTCAAACACCAATCACAATGGCTTTATTTATGCTTGGATATAAATCCTTTATCTTTTAAAGTTGAAATATATAGAAGATTATTATTTAAGCCTTGTACAAATAGTGTATCTTTAATTGAAAGGGGGTTACATGAATCAAGTTGTAGGAGGCTTCTCCAATGCCTTTGATTACATGTTGGAATCGTCTCCAAGAACTACTTGAAGTGAAGAGTCCTTTTCTGTTATTTTTGATAGAGAGTTTTTGAGTCCAGTCATATGCTTGGAAGCACCACTATCTATGAGCCAAGTAGGGATTCATTGAGTGATGGTTCCGGTGAGTGTTGAAACAAATACAAATTCTTCATTCTTGGGTTTATGTTCTT
>ML808556.1:39524-61803 GCA_009831015.1 Picea engelmannii | reverse complement strand
AGTATGCTCTCTTGTGACACTTGTGAGCAACATGCGACGCTTGCGACCTTGTGAGCAAAATGTGACACTTGCGACCTTTGTAATGACGACACTTGCGACACTATCAAAGTGAGTAATTTTGATGTGTAACACTGATGACTGAAGTACTTTGTAGACTTTTTCGAGCAAGGGTATGGACTCAGAGTACTTGTTAGAAGTTGGATACAACCATGAGACAAATGTTATGATATGTTTCAAACCCAAGGCATGCATACCTATGCTTGAGTGATAAAGACTTTGAAGGTATGGTTACCATAAGATACACCGCGGATCCATAATTATATTAACAAAAAGGTATAGCCACCAAAGATACAATGTGGATCTATACTTCCATGACATGGACTGATCGTAGCCACAAAAAATACACAGTGGATCTACAAGACGACAAGACATAGCCACAGACCAATACAAAGTGGATCTATGTGACAGTATATGTGTCAATATTCTTAAAAAAAGCTTCGTTGCAACTTGGGCAAAGTATATATCAGAGTGATCACTCAAACTAGGGTATTTTTATCGATCCCGATGCAGTACGAGTCTAACCATGTGAATATATGTCCTAATGTCGAACATGGTAGAAACCACTTGATTACCGGTCAATGAGGTAAACTGTTAACAAGTGTGAGGGAAATCACCATTGATGTCAATGATTCCCAAGGTACCCTAGTACATTCCAACGAATGTGAATAAATGATCTGAAGTTGAACGTTCGTGGAATCATCCGATCAGAGGTCAATGATGTAAACCTACTTTCGGAAGTGAGGAGGCCTACCATTGAGGCATGCAGGTCCCAAGGTACTAACTGGTTTCTAGGTCTAATTCCCGGATAATGTGTTGAAGTCGACAAGAATAGAATCATCGAAGGAGGGCCTTGACGTATCCCCCATCAACGAAACAAAACTGACATAGAGATATAAGGTGGTGAATTAGATGAGAACAGACTGACATGAGTGTTGAAACAAGAAATTTGTGATGGTTGACTCTTAGGGAAGATACTTCCCTTAAACATTGAGGCACAAGAACATAAACATGACATGGACCAAAACATTATGATGCAGTGGATACTGTGACTTTTGTCGGGTGACCCAAAGGAGTAAATAAACTCAGAGGATTGGTTCAGTGCAAAGGTTTAGCGGATTAAAATGTATGTAAAGACAAAGTGTCATGTTCAAGGGCGACCATAAGAGTGACCCGTGATATTTTCAAAAATTGCTTAGATTGCTTCCTTCAAAATTCCCCCCCATCCAAATAGATGAGTACCTATTTTTTAATTTAATGAGCTTGTGGATGATAACACATGCTTGATATAACTCACCTTTGGTAAGTCCCTCTTCCTTTGTTTAATGAACTGGAAGAAGTAAGGGTTCGGTCCCATATGGGCCCTTCAATGTATGATTTTTTAACGAGTCTAGAGAAGGTAAAATCAATGATTTTTCATGTTTAGAGAGTCTGGAAAGAACTTAAAGACGATTCCAAAGTTGTCATTTTTCGTAATGTTAGTCTCGCGAGGCCGAAAAAGAGATAAATTATCACTCGAAAGATGCCCTTTCAAACCTTTTAATGAGTGGGAAAGGAAGCAAGATCACTCGAAAATCTCTTCATGTTTAGAGAGTCTGAAATAAGCTTAAAGACGACTCCAGAGGGTTCCTTTTTCGTGTATCCATGTGAGTCTGAAAAAGAGATAAAAGTTTACTCAGTTGCATTGTCATGTTTTTTTGAGCATTAGAAGGAACTAAGACCATGCTCGTTAATGTGACAAGATAAAAATCAAACAAAACCACTTCGAAACCTGCCAATAATGATAAAACTGCATACCAGGGTATTATTAATATCTCCAAAATTATTTTCAAAACTTAAAATAATTATGGTTTTATAAAAAAATGAAATCTATAATAGTAATATAGGGTAAAAAATGTTTTTTACCAATTCATTTGTGCCAAAACTTCTAGTAGAGGAGAATTTGACTTTGGAGGGAGATTCTTGGATTCATCGATGCCGAAGCTATAGTCAACCATTTATTCTTCCGTCCAGATCAGGTTGTTCCCTAACACCTTCCAAACATTTAACATGGTTTAAAATTTATTTTTAGGTAATTTTTTTCTTTAAATTTGATGCCCTAGAGGGCCCCAAGCGCCAAGGAGGCTCGACGCTAGCCTAAAGGGCTAGGGGGAGCACTATTCAAAATTTCAACGCTCTGGTGAGCCTATTGGGGGAGCGCTAGAGCTCTTCTCAAATAATAAAGGGGGCTCTGGCATGACAAACAAAAACAATGTGATTTTAAAGTTTCATTTACCCAAAAGTTTGTTAATGTAACATGACTAATGGCCTTTTGTTGATGATGGTTGCAGGTTATACTTGGAAAAAAGTCATGATTGAGTGGAAAGAGCGTGAGCATGAGCTCAATGATGTGGCTACTTTGAAAAACCCCCGATCAAGGGCCACATTGAGGAATTGTGGTCTCCTCAAGTTTTTTAAGATGCAGAAGATGGAAAAGGAAGTTCTCCTTCTTGAGTACATGATTGAGTTGTGGAACATTGCTGAACAAGGATTCCAAATTGGGACAAAGCTACTTACCATTGAGTTAGAGGATGTTTATTTCTTGACTGGCCTCTTAAAGGGAGGGGCCCCTATTATCTTATTTGGACAGAGGGCACTTCCAGTGCCTGTAGAAGAATATCTGGCAAATCATTGTATTCCAGAATCGAGATTGGTGGGAGGTAGGATTGCGATAAAATATGTTAGGGATCTACCTCTTCGATCTATTTTATTTTCCATCACGATTTTGGAAGGTAGTACCAGCACACACTTGGTTTTGAGATTGCAGATGGCTTATGCTTTACAGTGTATGGAGCCAACTGTGTTTAATTGGAGCGCAACATTCCTTCAAAATGTGAAGGAGCAGATTTCAAGATGCAGGATGGGGCAACATAAGCAGTTTGGATATGGTTCGTTTTCAGTTTCTTTCTTCCTAGAGTGGATTCCATAGATGCAACCATAGATTGCACTAGCAGTACGACCAATGGATGAACCACACATGGAGTGTTGGATGATTATGTCTCTGAGGCCGTGGATGGAGTCAGAGTTTAGATTTACAGGTGACTTCTTTGCTTGGCTAAGATGCCAACTGATCATCATAGAGGACTTCCCATATGTCGGAGTGGATTTATGGGGTAGCATGGACCTGGTTCTTCTAGATGGAATAGACTGGGACGTGTCAGGTAAGAAACCAAAAAATCTTTTCAAGTGTTTTTTTTTCATTTTAAAAAATTATATTGTTTTTATGTGTACTTAGAAGAGTTTTTTAACATATGTATTGTTTCATTGCGCAGACAGAGGAGAAACACGTCCGACGGAAATGCCGGCACTAGGGCATCGTGGAGATGCTCATATAGCAGTAGAGCATGAGGTAGCAACAAGGGGGTCTTCGGAAGGTTGAGAGAAACCTCTGTGGTCTCATGATGGGTGTCCCTCGTCTTAGGAGGTGGGATATACCCTTGCATCTACAGAGACATACCATGGGAGTTCCCGAGATACTGAACTCCCTACTGAGATGAGTAGCTCGTGTAGTAGTGTGCTACTCAGAGCACAACGTGATGCAGGAGGATTAGGACCTTCCTGATGTTTTTGTATAATCTGTATGATGATGTTATGGGCACGAGGACCCAAAATTTTGACCGTCCTTGTAATTTTTTGATGTAACCAAACATTTTATATCACACAATATATATATACATATCTGAGTTTTTGTAGTGCCAAATCATGTTTGCAAATAATAATGTCTTTATGTGATACATTTAATTTACATGTGATGTATTTTATATGATTTATTTCCTTTATGAAAAATCATCTATGTCCGAGATACCGATCCATGATATAATTTGATAGCGAATTTGAAGTTGTATTAAGTCCTCTTGGTATGTGTCTGTATTCAATAAATTCAAACATTCTTTCAAGACGACGAAATCGTAGGTGGAGACGCAATAGAATAGGATTGTGAATGGTGTAGATCCGATTAAGTTGATAGACCACGAGTTGAGAGTCTAGGTTAATAATCATGCAAGATATACCTAGGGAGGGGGCTTCAGTTAAAATTCCAATGACATCATGATATTCTACCATGTTGTTAGTTGTCGATCCTAGACAAATACCTCCTGAACTCACCAACTCATTAGAGTGGTAAATGACCCAAGTTGTAGAAGCAATATTCTGGGTGTGTCGACTAGCACCATCTGCAAACCTGACAAAGATAGGAAAGGAAGATGTCATTTGCGCACACAATCACAAGACAAAGTATAAGTGGCTAAGACAAAACTCGTGCATGCAAGAGAAAAAGACACACCAAAACTAAAATACAATAGTGTACAAAGCACACATGCTAGATGTCCTATGCATAGTAATTCTTAAGGTAAAGCTCATTTCGGGGCTCACCTAGGGAGATTTCGTCGTAGTCATCTAGCTTGTAGGCACCTCTATGTAAAACAAGTTTCACGATGTAAGGACCATGCCACAGAGGTTCTAACTTGCTTTTCCCTAACTTATCATGAGCCTGGTCATAAACAGGGACTAGGTCTCCTTCTGCAAAAGTACGAGGGTGGACAGACTTGTCATATTGACTCTTTAATTGCTTTTGATACGTCTAGTTAACGAGAGTAGCATCACGACGTGTTTCATCCAACCTGGTCATATATAAAAAATTCTCTTCTTCAGCAGAAGTGTAATGCATGAGTTCTACTTTGAGTTTTAACGAGGGAATTTCACACTCGATTGGTAAAACAACTTCTATGCCATCAACTAATTGGAAAGGAGCGAATCCAGTAGTGGTTTTCACTAAGGTGCGGTAAGCCCAGAGAGCGGAGAAAAGTTGTAAGAGCCAATATGTTTTGTTTTCCCCTACCATACATTGAATCATGGTTTTAAGGACTTTGTTGACAGCTTCAATTTGTCTGTTTTCTTGAGGATAGTAAGGGGATGAGTTATCATGGCAAAAACCCAACTTGGCATGTAACTCACTCATCATCTGGTTTTGAAAATGTGACCCGTGATCGATGACAATGGCTTGTAGAACACCAAAGCGAGTGATGATGTGGTTGAAAAAGAAGAGAGTTGTAGTATGACCATCATTCATAAAGGTAGGCATAGCATCAGCCCATTTTGTGAAGTAATCAATGGAAACGATGATATAACCATGCCCCCCAGCTGAGGTAGGCTTACACTACATGAATCAATGCCCCATTTGGCAAAGGGGCCGATTGCAATAATGGGATGCAACAGATCAAGGTGGGTGCGTGCCTTTTTATGAAAAACTTAGCAGGGTGGGCATTTTTTGACAGCCTCAATACAATCTTTGAAAATAGAGGCCAAAAGTAGCTGACACGTAAAATTTTCTGAGTTGCATCCATCCCATAAAGGTGACCTCCACATGCTCCAAGGTGACAGTCATTAAGAATGCATTCAACCTCTTCATGAGTTAAAAAACGTCGTAGAATAGTGTCAATACCACGACGATACAAAGTGTCACCAATGATAAGGTAGCATTGAGAATAGTGCCGAATATGACAACGTTCTTCACGAGAGATATCGGGTTGAAAATGTTGGGTCTAGAGATAAAGAAGGATGTCTGCATACCAAGGATCGAACGTGCTAATGAGGAATAAGATTCATTGGGGAGAGAATCTCTAGGCTTAGTATCTTCATTAGCATGGGGAAGATCGGAAATAAGCTCAACAAACACCAAGGATCTTTTGTCTTTGGACTTGGCAAACTTGAGATTGAGTTCTCGAAGAATAATGATCCACTTGGAATATTTCCCCCCAAGGACTTGACATGTCAGAATATGATACATGGGGTTAGAGTCCGCGATAACCGTGGTAGTGCATAGCAAGATGTAATGGCGAAACCTCTGGAAAACAATGACAGCTGCGAGAGCCAACTTCTCAACATGTGAATATCAGAGCTCTGGACCAGATAGACTTTTGCTCAGATAGTATATCACAGTTTCATCACCGTTAGGGTCCTCTTGAACTAAAACCATAGCAATAGTGGAAGTAGACGCTGCTAAGTAAAGGATGTAGTCCTGCGTACAATTCGGAGGATGTAACAAAGGCGTATTGGTTAATGCATGCTTTAGAGCATCAAAGGATCGTTGAGTAGTTTCATCCTAGATGAAAGGAGTGTCTTTATGCAACAATCACATGAATCCTTTAGTAATCTCAACGTAGTTACAAATGAAACGATGAAGAAAGTTTGCGTTCCCCTGCAAACTTTGGAGTTGTGTCAGATTATTAGGTGGAGGTAAAGCAAGAATAAATTTAATCTTTAAGGGATCCACCTGAATCCCATCTTTGGAGACAACAAAACCAAGGAGTCGACCTGATCGAACTGACATCGAAGAAAAATAACCCATAGACGACCAATATGGTTTGATCGAATGGATGAGTGGGCAAGTAAATCGTCGAGGTAAGGTTCTGCAATATGTTTGATATCGTAGAAAGCATATGACATGGCCCACTGGAATGTAGCACCAACGTTTTTGAGACCAAATGGTAGTTTTCGATAGGTGAAAGTTCCCCACGAGAAGATGACGGTTGTCTTATGTTGATCAATGGGTAAAATGTCAATCTTGTTGTACCCTGAGAATCCATCCATGAAAGGGAAAATCATGCTACCAACACAATTATCAATGATTTGGTCGATGAAGGGTGTAGGTTAATTATCTTTTGGACAAGGCTTATTGAGATCCCGATAATCAATGCAAACACGAATGGTCGCTTGCTTCTTAGTGACCGAAACAATGTTAGAAACCCATTCCGTCAAGGGGACATGATAGATGAAGACAAATTTCAATAATTTCTCAACTTCTGCCTTAATAACCGCAGTTTTCTTAGGATGAACCGGGCAGAGTTTCTGTCAAATAGGTTTAACACCTGGGTAAGTTTTAATTTCATGCACAACGATCGGAGGATCGATCCCTGGCATTTCTTCGTAGCTCCAAGCGAAGACATCTCAAAATTCTTTAAATAAATCGGTGTAAGAAACCACTTCCTCGGGTGAACAATTAACACCAAGATTAATATTTTCCATGACACCTTCCTTGATCGAAATATCAATAACAACTGTTGAAGAAATGTTCCCTAAATTCCCCTCAGAAATAATATCCTGCGTAAGTATAGGAGATTGTGGAAAGTCGACAACATTAGGGGGGGGATAGAGTGTATATATTCTTATAGTTCTTTGACAGGTGGAAGAAAAGAGGATCGATGATGGTTATCATCCCAAGGTACTTCGTTAATGCTAATCATTTCCATAATGGATTCGTTGAAAGGAAAAATCTGGGAAATGTAGTCAAAAGCAGAAGACAAGGAGTTAAACCAAGATGGCATCAAGTAAGTGTCAAGTGCCAATAGATTTTGGTCATCCGTGGAGGGAGAGGCTGATTGGATAACAACGTATGAATCCTCGGCTGGACTAAGTGGCATGGTGTCACCTAGTGCATCCAACTCTAAAGGACTAGGTACAATCCAAGGATCGGATGATTGCAAAGACTGATAATCCATAGTCGAAATCATATTGATTTTGGTAATGTGATGTGTGGTAGGAGGAAGTGGTGCAATGAAGGTACCCATAAGGCTAGAATATTTCAACAAGCCTACACCAACACTTTCATACGTGATCTTGTGATCTCCCAAGAAAGGAATATTGTTGGTATCGGGAGTGCGAGCATCAAGTGTACAATAATATAATTGGTCGATAGTGACAATTTCACCTTGATGAGGAAATTGTACACATTGAAACACCGAAGAAGCTACGACAGTCAGAGCATAAAAACAACTTCTTTCAAATAGCAATTTGTAATTGAGAGGAGCATCGACTACCTCGACATCAACATAAATAGTTTTTCTGCCCAACTAAACAGCTAAGGACTGCAAGAGTCCATGAGGATGGAAACCTCACCCATCGAATGCTATTAACATCATAGGGGATTGGTTAAGTGCAAGTGATTTTAAACCTTTCCAGTAGGCTAACGACATGACACAAGTAGAAGCTCCATCATTCAAGATAGTGTGGTGAATGTGTTGATTATGAACAACAACATCGATCTGGAAAGCGAGTTGGTGAGAAAGTCGTGACTTAAAATTGTCCAGGTTAAATGTGATGTTATTAGATGACTCAGGATCAAAAGAGCCAATGGCAGCCAATAGTGTTCTACGTTGACTGGGATAGTGTTGTAGAACTTCTAGTGCAGACATAGCACATGGTGCTTGGGGCAAATATTCAACAATGTTGTAGTTTTGGGCGGCTCATGAACTAGGATTGAAAGTAGATTTACGGATGGTGCTCTTGGGAGGGCGTAGTATAGAGTCAAAAGTAGGCTTCTCTATCTATAGTGACCCAGATGGAGGAATAATAGAAGGAGAACTAACAATCGTAGGAGATGGATCCGATAAAGAACCGTTAGAGACCTTTTTTTTTCAGGTTTAACTGGCGTGTTGTAAGTCATAGAGAGAGTGGTTAAATCAATTCCACTAAACATATAAATGTGAGCACTTATTGAGGCTTCATCATTAGGAGGGTGGATGGAACTGCCCCTTGGAGAGGGGGTTTGAGAAACCATATATTGTTTCTGAGGAAAAGGTTGTGTAAGCACGGAAGGTTGGGAATTTCCCTTGAATTTGTTTTCCACTTCATCGTGATGTGGACAGTCTTGAGTGTAGTGATCGTCACCACAAATAAGACATGGTAATTTCAGTTTTTGTTGTGGTTGATTTTCGGTAGCAGGTGGTGGAGTTTGAGCTTTGGGTTGTTCATTAGTGTTATTCTTCTTGGATTTATTCTTTGTCTTCTTCTTACCTCCAAATTGTTGTGAAGGGGCAGATTGAACTACATTCACCTTAGAGACTTGAGTTGGAAGAGAGGTAGAGGAGAGTGAGGTCGAACTAGGAGAGGGTGCCGAAGAAGATAGATTCACAATTTCAGTCGATTGTGAAGTAGATTGGATTTTAACGGCGCTGATAACACCATTCACATGAGATGAGGATGAAGGTTTGGATGGATCAGTAGTGGAACAGGTAGCATTTGGGATCAACTCATGCAAAGTACCAGATTGTGAATAAACCAAATCTAAGTACTGAGATCGAGAAATGGATTCTTCCTTGATGACTACACTGCCCATAGCGACGTCACGAGCAATCGGGGGTAAAAGAGATTTGGTAAACCATTCCACCAATAACTGGTTAGGAATGATTTCTTTGATCAACCTTCGTCATTGTCTCCACTCATGAATGTGATCAGAGACATGCACATAGTTGGTTTGGCGAAGGGAGGTCAATAGTTCGGTACCTGTCTCGTAACAAATGGGTAGTTGAAAGTGCATGAGAAAGGACATGGAAAGGGAGTTGAAATCTTGGAAAGAACCACGTGGAATTTCAATATACCACTTGGTTGTTGAGCCCGTAAGTGTTCGCTGGAAGAGACATAAACATATCGAATCGTCCATTAAGGAGTTTGATCAACACCATAAATGGAAAGTCATCACATGGTTATTTGGGTCTTCTCTAGGTTTACCGTCAAACTTTGGAATATCAAAAGGTAATTTAGCAGGAATCATTGGCTAAAAAGAAGAATGTAGTATAGGATCGTTGGTCAACCGAGACAATTCTGGGAGATCTAGAGTTGTAAGGAAAGGTAACTGGTGGTTAACCTGAGGGTGATACTGGTGTGGCATAGGGACACTAGTAGGGCCATAAACTGGGTTAGATGGATAATTGTATCCAGTAGGTCCTCCTATATATGGTTATTTTTGACCAGGATAAATAGGATTCAAATATGGTTGAGAAGTATTTGAAAATGGAGGATAACCTGATGGGTTCTGAGGATTATAAGCCGGAGGATTTGTTTGCCCATAACGGGGGTAAACATTTTTTCCATGAGGAGGATACACATTAGTCTCGTGGGAAAGATAAGGTTTTTGTTGTCCTTGAGGATGTTGTCCCCCAGATAATTGTGGATTGTCTTGGAAAGGAAGGTTCCAAGGTAGATTTTGTGTTGCAGGTTCACTATGTTCATACAATGGGTTATGGACTCCAGCCTGAGGTTTCCCCCCAAGTTGAGGTTGTGTCCCGATTTGAGGTTGACCCCCAAATTGAGGTTTGCCCCCAGTCTGAGGTTAATTTCCTACATGAATTTGGTAACCAGAAGTGAACGAATGACCGGTGCTTCCAATTGGATTAGAGCCACTAAGACCATCTCCTCCCAATAAAGGTGTAGGTATATAACCAACAACGATGTTATATCCATGAGGAACAAAAAGTCTAGAAACTCCAGATTGAATCTGGGTAGTGTTAGAAATGGAAGGATTCATAGCTCTGTACCCAGGGGGAAGTGATGGATTTGGTCTAAGAGGTGTTCCAATCAGAGCTTGGAGTGGTGTTACATTACTGGCAGGGATAGTAGAATGTGCCATCTAGATAGTAGGTTTCGAATGAGAACCAATCGACAATTGGTCTGCAACGATGGTGACATTACTGGTCGTACCAACAAATTGGTCTAAGGTTACCATATAACTAACAAATGTTTCAGGTACTTGTGATACGACATGCTGATCAAGACTCATTCCTAGGTTACAGTAAAGGTCACGTACTGTCAAAGGGATAGAACCAAAACCAGTTCCAACAGTGTGAGTCGAGGTCCTAAACTATTCACTTTGAAAAAGTGGATCCTCTACTCCAGATCCTACGTTAGGTCCGGTGGGTATCTCGATATAAAGAACAATGTCTCCTAATGAGTTCATCCGAAGTATACATGGATTTCGTACAATACTCAATTCCGGATTTACAGGGAGACAAAAAGCCTCTAAAGAGTCCGAAACAATTTGAAACTATTCCAAAGACTATGTTCTTCCAACCTCAGAAGCTAGTTCGTTATGAGCCTCAGGAGGGCCTCCCGATGAGTTGGGAAGCAAAGGTAGATAAGCCTTTGGATCTTCCAGGGGTAACCCTTGCATCCTATGTGAACGGTGAAGGCCAATGTTTCTTGAGCTAAGAAATGAACGAAATAAGAAATATATGGCCGACTAACGAAAAGAAACAACATACACTAATAAATCTAGGAATCAAACCAAGCAAACCAAACCTTCTCTTGATGATCGTACTAGTTGGTGATGAAATCCAATGTCGCGTGATAAATTCAAAAAGGGGCTAGGATATGAGCGGGTGGAACAATTACGATAGCGACCTACTTAATGGACTTACGCCTTGGTGCAAGCTTCCACATAGTAATCGTGGATTTACCCTCCAAGGAGCTTAAGTGAGTTTGAAAACCGTCTGTTCTAGGTACAAGAAAGAATTCCCTTCACCGTCACCTCGTGTAAAGACCCTAAAGATTATGGCTACTAAGGACACCAACTCCCAGTTATCCCCTGGGCAGGTACAGTCGACAGTCTAGTCCGAACGTATGGGCAATATAACAAGTCCGAAATCCTTCGAGAGAACTGAGGACAAGTGGACTTGTATAACTCCATAGGACTCCAAACGGATTCGGAATTCATGAAGCACCGAGACCAAATGAAGACAGTTGAACCTCAAGAAGAACCCCCAATATACGATCTGACTATTAGGAATAGTTGAACCACGGAGGGATAATCTTCGTAACTCTCCCGAATGCAACCTCGTGCATAACCCCTATGTGAGAGGGGGATCCGAGAAAGCTTATACGAAAATTGGATTTTCTCTCCCTATCACAAGATGCTAATGTTTGTTTTGAATGCTTTGCAGAGTTGTACTCATAGCCTAATCCAAAGCGCTAATCCTAGTCTAATGTTGGTGGAATATTCTAAAAAAAAATGTTCTAGATCAATTTTAATTAGTGTTGATTTTTGTGGCTGTTCTTTACTCAGAGGTGTATAAGAGTGAAACTGATGATATTATGACTCAATTCCCAAAAATGCATAAGAAATTATAACTAGTCTTTTCTTTCAATGAATGTTTATTTAAGGGAAGGAGAAGGAATTTTCCTTTCATTGTCAAACACTAAGATGCAGTAACCTCATGCAATTGTTTCTAATCAAGAATCCAATATAATGTTAAAATATTCAGAAAATGGTTCTAATCTCCAAAAATCAATCGTGAAAATATATCCTTTTGTTTAAATGTGAATGATAATCAGCTTGATGTAAAGCTTCCTATGTCAATCAGACTTCAAKATTTGTGAGATTTAAGAAATCAAAAGAAAACTTCACATAAACAAAAACACACTCTCATTGTGATCAAACAAGAAACAAAAATAAAACCAAATTTGCAAAAAGAAAACAAAAAAAAACTCAAACAAGAGGAATTGCTTGGCAAAAATGACCTCAAAGATCAAATGGAACAATGCATAGATCTCTGAATTTCCTTACAACAACTTTCATACAATCAGATAAATGAGAAAGTAGTAGATCGACTCCAAATATCAAAGAAGAAGAGTGACTCAAAGCAAGGAAGAGAGATGTGAAAAATACAAACAAAAAATTATAAATTATTAGAAGTCAAATGGTTGGAGGCTAAACCAAAGACACACTGAGATAGTGACAGTCCTGAGAAGATAAATGAGCAAAAACTACACTCAGAGATGGATTCCCAAAATATGTTTTAGCAGAACAAGACCAACGCTCTGGTGTTAAGGGCACTAGAGAATTGCAGTGCTCTGTGGGAGCCTGCAAGGGAGCGCCAACGCTCTGGATGTAAAAGCAGGGGAACACTAGCCTCTGAGAAAAAGAGAAACTTGCCCAGAAATTAAAAAAAAAATCAAGAAAACTCAGAAATTTAGAGTGTATGGGATAAATCCAAAAGCCAACAACACATCTAAGAACCATAAACATACAGTGAATAAGATCTAAAGGTGAGAAAAGGAAAAAAACAAGACCAAGGAAGGAAACCAAAACTGAAAGCTTCCATCCCCAACGGAGTCGCCAATTCTTGTTACAAGAAAATCCCCCAGCGGACAGGTGAATTCCCTCTTGGATCCTAGACCCCTAAGACCAAGACAAAAAGGTGTTAACTTTGATCACTGACATCCCTTTAAACCTAGCTAAGATAATCTATAGAGAAAAGGAAGAATATATGAGAACCTTTTTACAATGTTTGTCCTCGTGCAGTCCAAGTTGAGCTTTGATTGCTAAGCTCTTCAAAAAATATTGCAATCCAATCAAAGACAAAGCATACTTGGGATAGGTTGAGGATATTTCTCCATCAGTTGTGGATCCTCCCTAAGATCCAGCCTTGACCTCAGATTCAAATCAAACTGACTTTAGAGATAAGGGGGGTCTTCCCTTGATTTCCTCAACACCACAACGCTCCCCCAGAATGGTGCACAGAGTGTTGCAACGCTCCCCCAAAGGAAGGCAAGGAGTGCTAACGCTCCCTGCTAGTGGGTAGGGGAGATTTACCCTTCAAAAATGATTTTCAAGTGGTCTTTCTCAAGGAAAAATATTTGTACTCTTCGTCAAATGACATATCCTTATTTTAACCAATCTTTGAGGATGTCTCAAGTGTTCCTGTGATGTCATTCAAGATACAACATAGGCAAGATGACAGTATGATATTTGCGACACTTGCGACATTTGTGGCCAAAGCACAACACTTGTGACACTTGTAATGATGACAATAGGTCATCATTGAAGAGAGTAATTTTGGTGTGTAACAATGTGCAAGTGTGAGTAGCTATATATAAGCGATCATGTATTCATTATTGAGAGGTGAATGGTGAAGTATGAAAGTTATTTGGTTAATTGGAGGGGGTTCCCCTATTATTTAAGGATTTATTTTGTAAATTATATATATTGGACTTTTGATCCACCTTGAAATTTTGTACATGGTTTGTACTTCTATTATTTTATGATATTTTAAGTATTTTGGTTCATAACATTTGGTATCAGAGCTCAAGGTCTTGGGGTTTCACTGTTGCATTTGAGGCATATTGGAATTTTCAATATAAATTTCTCTCTATAATGTTTCAGAAGGAACCCCTTGGAAAATATTTATTATACGTATCAAGGTACGTGGGGTTCAAATTTCATCTCCTGAGGCCATATACTTTCAGAGATATAGCCTGTGTAAGATAGGTTTTTGGAATCATCCTGAATTTAGTCATTGTAGAATTTTTGCTATAAAATTTTTTATGCAATGTTTCAGACCATAAAATCCAGAGCATATTCATATAAATTATCATGGTATCTGTGATAAAAATTTCAGCTTCTGGGTCATTCTAATTTTGCAGATACACCCTGTGGAAGATAGGGTATCTGACTAGTCCTATTGACTAGTCTCAAACATGTGTTTCAGGTAAAACAACCATAAAATATTCATAGAGGATCCAAATTGAGTGATACCAATTGAGTTGAATATTGGACATGACATAGTATTTCTGGTATAATTTTCATAATTTTATATCAATTATTGTGCACGGGGCATGTTGTACAAGTTCTCTCTACCGGAAATGTCTAAAATCAACAAGGTGTGGGGAAGTTATCATAACTTCCACTTGGCACATCCAATTTTGGTCAGACCTATGGAATTGAAGATAAGAAATTTTAGAGTA
Organism: Picea engelmannii; assembly: GCA_009831015.1. NCBI lineage: Eukaryota > Viridiplantae > Streptophyta > Pinopsida > Pinales > Pinaceae > Picea > Picea engelmannii. The sequence goes on along the minus strand of ML808556.1, from coordinate 47,193 downwards.
CTACAACTAGAAATTTCAGACTTAGAAGGGATGAAATTGCAGATATACGTCATAAGGAAGGTTGGCCAGGAGGATAGACTCCAAATCAGGGTTTCAAAGATATGTTCACTTAAAACTATCATAACTTTTGATTGGAATGTCCGATTGAGCTGATTAAAAATACATTGGAAATATAAAACATAGAAGAGAATATTGGAACAAGGATTATAACTATTTGAGACATTTATCCTTAATATACGGAGGTTGGAATTCAAGTATTGGGGTTAGACCTCAATTAAGAATCAATGACAACACCTAAATTTAGTGGAGATGAAGATAAAGATGAAATCAGTCCCAGGGAATGGTTGAGGATGGTAAGGGAATATTTTATGAGGATTGGTATAGGTCCTTGTGGGTTATGTTTTTCTTTTTCAGGTGAAGCTCATAAGTAGTGGAGAAGGCTTGACAAAGATACTAGACTCCACTCCACATGGGAAGAATTTGAAAAAATGTTCTTAGATAAATGGATTAGGGATACACAAATGGAGGAAATGTATAGAATTCAAGATGAATTGAAATAATAAAAGGAAGTTTTGGCCCTTGGTCATGTATTAAGATTAAGGAAGAAGAAAGACAAAGTATGAAGTGCACCGAAGGCACACAAACCGGGGAAGGGTCAAAGTGGTTAAATAAGCATAAAAGAAGGAACAAAGTAAAGGAAATAAAGTCGTTGAAAGAGAAGATCAAGGAAGACAAAGCATCAAAGAAGACAGATCATGGACAAGTCAGCAAGTGAAAGAAGACATTAATGGGTGCTTTGGATCACCTCATAGAGAAGAAGGAAGAACATGCCAGCAAAGTCCTTAAAATGAGGGTTATGTGGACCTAGGGTTTTGTCAATGTGGATATAGGGTTTTGGCACTTGTGCTTCGGCCCATGGTTTTCTAAGAGTCATGGAATGTATAAATAGAGGTCTATAAGAGTTGAGTTAGAGATGCGATAGTGGTGTTGAGATGTAAGAGTGTTATGTTTTAGGGAATTCTTGTATTTTGGGTCTTCAACTGGGTGCAAAGATCGATTCTGCAACTGGGTGCACAGGGATAGGAAATAAAAAGGAAGGGAGAGAAGGATCTGTAGTTGAGTGCACATATAGAACTACATATTTTCATCTATTCTATTAATAAACACAGCTCTATGGACGTAGCCCCAGGGAGAGGGTGAACCACGTAAAATCTTGTTGTTCCATGTGGTTGATGCTTTGTTATTTACTATATTTTATACTGTTATTGCACTGTTATTTTTCTTGTTGAACATAAGAAGACATAACTAACTTCACGAAGTTAAGCATAATACTGTTAAGAATCTCTAGGCTATTTTGCATTGTTGTTTTGGAATCATCTTGCATTTCCTCTGGTTTTAGACACATGTATCTTGCAACCCCTCTATTGCTACTTCGGGTGAGACTTCATCTACTTTGCAGGTGTTTCCGTAAGGGCCAGTAGTTAGGGTTTGTTGGTGTGCTATTAGATTTGAACCTCGGGTTTGCCCTTGTGCCAACAAATGGTTCTGTTGTCGGGACTGGAATCTTCATGAGGGAATGTCAAGGTGGTTTCCATCGAAGACACAAATTTAGAAGTGGATAGAAGAACAAGAAAGGGACTTCGCCAAAGCGTAGAATATAAACCCTAACTTTAATACATAAGAATAGTTGGGAAGGTACATCTTATTGATGTGCATGATATTTTATTTATAGGAGTTCATTAGGAGTTGTATGGGTGGTTAGCCAGACTAGTAGACACTCAGTTTGAAATCATATCTAGACCACCTGTGGTTTGGACATCAACGCTGATTATGAAAGTCAAGAAAGTTGATAACATTGTGTCAAGAGAAGTCGATCTCTGGTTTGAAAACACTATTGGAGGGTACATTACTGAATTTTCTATTGATAGAGTGGAATCATATAGTCAAGAAAAGAGATATTTATTTAAGGGATCTAGAGGAAAGTTTCTACAACTTTTGAATTAAGATGCTATTGCATGAGAATAATATCTTGAAGATACAATAATCAGTTGGATTTTAAAGCTAATGTTCAAGAATTCAGACAACGACAATGACACAAAGGCTGGACACACACGCAGTGGGAGATCATTCAGAAAGATTCCTCTCACAAACATGTTTAAGCATAATTACGGGCCATTAGCACAAGACAAGGAGTACTCATATTTTGCAAGGGCAGAGGAAGTAGAGACTGAAGAACCTTGTCGAGATGAACCATGAACTTCAGATACTATGCCTACTATCGAAGTAAGTATTGCTACTCCTCCTGTGTTTTAGTAGCACCAAGTAACCAGAGTAACCAGAGTAACCAGAGTAATCAGAGCACTCAGAGTACTGTCACAAGCAGTTTAGTACAGACTGAGTCTAAAAACCAAGGAAAATCAATGGCAGATGAAATGAGGCTACCTATTTTCAGAGGAGATGGATCTGAGGATCCTGACCAGCACTGGTTCTTCTGTAAAGTTGTATGGAGCATTAAGAAATTCACCGATGAAGCTGTTAGGAGAGCTCAGTTTAGTACTACCTTGAGGGACCATGCACTGATATGGTATATAAAGTTTGTTACAACATCTGTACAACCTAGAGCATTGAATGACATTAAGACTGCGTTGAGTGCATAGTTCAAGAAACCTAAGTCGGAGTCATGGTGCATTACATAGTTGAAGGAAATCAAGTAGAAGGTGATTGAACTTGGTTGGGAATTTGATCAGAGGTTTAAGACCTTGACAGGCCGTTTAAGTTTTCATATTCTAGACGAACAACATAAGGAATGGTTCATCGCTACCCTCCTGCCACACACTAGAGTTCCTCTAATGCAACAGAAGGTCGCTCCATAGACTGAAGCATTAGAGATTGACATGAAACTAGAATCAACCCCTATAGGAGAATCCAGTCCAGGTATGAGTTAGATTTTGAATCAATTAACTAGTTTATCTTTACAGGTTGAAGACATGAAGAAAAACAGAGGAAAAGAGAAAAGAGAAGACATCTAGTGTATCATATGTAAAGAAGAGGGCCATGAAAAAGAACACTGTCCTCTATTTAGTGAATACTTGGCCTTTGGAGCTCCTAACCCTTTGAATCATGCTACTTTACCATGGTGCGAGGTATGTAGAACTAGACATCGCCCTGGTGAATGTTATTATATGAAGAAATATGTCCAGACACCCACCAGTATTTATTGTACATTCTATAGATCTGTGGGGCATGATGAGAGGAATTGTAGGGATTATGACCTCATGCATGAAAGGTAAAGGGATGCATATAGGATTCAATGAGAATTAAAGCCAGAAGGGAATGTTGCGTAGTTCAATTCCCCAAGAAGAGGAATCTTCACCCCTCACAGTGGGTTCAGAGGAAGAGGAAAAGGAGGAGGCATGGGTCGAGGTCGAGGTCAAGTTATTTGCTATAACTGTGCCTACCAGGTATTTTGGCAAGGGATTGTTAGAACCCTTGTACTACTTGCAGCTACTGTAATTCATTTGACCATGTCATTGAAGACTGTCCAATATTGTTAGCTAAAGTTTAGTAAAGACAAGGTGGAAACCAGCAAATCCAAAAAATACCAGTTGAACCTCATGATCAGGAACCTAGAATCGTTATTATTACTAGAGGAGGCATTGTCATAGGAGAAGATAGGGTGAATTGAGAAAAGACTACAAATGGATCAAGGATTAGAAGAGATTCAGAGAAGGTGCCATTCTTTGATCCAAGGAAAGAAAATCTTTGAAGAAGTAAGAAGAGAATTTGTAGGTGAATAGACTTCTTCATCTAGGGCACAACCAAAAGTAAGGGAATGTGAAATGCCTCTAGCATTTGATCAGTCTACCCCACCTACATAAGGAAAAGAGGTAAGCAAGCTTGTGGACTTCTTGTATGCTTGTATTGATTTGATTAAAGATGAAATATTTGTGCGGGAACTACAACACATGATAAGACAATATGAAATTAGAATAGTAGACCCTCTGCTAAGTAGAGTTGTGAATAAAACATATAGAAAAAGGAGGACAAGCAAGGAACTGCACCTTAGTGATCAGATTGGAGACTATGACATGGACTATGTGGTCCTCGACCTAGGATCATAAGTAAATGTTATGATGAAGTAGACTTGGGAATTGACGAGAAAACCTAAATTAATTTACTCTCCTATTAGGCTCAGGATGGCTAATCAACAGGTGGTGACTCTTATGAGAGAAATGTTCACAACTAAGAATCTTAATTGTTTTCCAACATTAATATTTCATGACCAGTAGCACTGGAGCCCTGGAAAGAAATTGGAACAACCTGAGGGAATACATGGCAAAGAAAGGGTTCCATTTCTTTCGGTTGTGTAGGATGGAGGGGAAGAGAGTTGGCAAATTAGGATTGTTGTGTGGTTCGGAAAACCTGAGAGCTTGATAGTTAATTGTTGTGTGTTTAGAGTCAAACTAGGACCCATCATTGTGGATTCATAGCCATGGATCAAAGGTAACATGTTGTTGATATTTGGAACAACAACGTCTATGTTTTGGTGGAACGTCCTCAGTCTGTAGCCAGTTAGTGAAGCTTTAATTAAAGATAAGTGTTCTTTGTGTTTTTTGTATAGTGTATATTTTGTTGTCTATTATTATCTTGAGATGGTGTTATTACACTATGCATGTTTGTTGGTTATTTTTGTGCACGACAACGTAAAGTATTCTTTTATGGATTTGCATGGTTCTTAGTTATTGCATTTTGTTAATTTCTTGGATGGTTCCATGTTCTTAACTTAAAAGAATGGAGTGGAATTCAAAATTTGTCAAAGGAAGCGAATTTGGAAGTACCTGGGCAATGGGTGCATTCCAAATCAGCATATGAGCAAATCATTATTGGTTTCTGCTACTATGGATATGTTACAAATTGGTATTAGAGCATTATTGAAGTGCGTTCTGGAAGTAGCATGTAATGTTCCTGACTTGTCTAGTCTAGGAAACGCTGCTAATGTGTGTGTAGGATCAAAGGTTTACAACATATAAATGATCATACAAATAATAAACACGACAAAGGACGAAAAAATTTGTATTATGATATCTCTATGGATTACAAAATGGCCAAATGTGGCTGAATAATTGACAATACTCGACTAGATCAACATACAAAGGATCTTAGCCAGAATTTAAATAAGCAATTGTGGCTGAATAAAAAAACAACACTCGGTTAGATCAAAAGACAAAAGGATCTTAGCCAGAATACAAATAAGCAACTAAAAGATAATACCCGGAATATGGGAGCACTACAGAATCAATGAAGAATGATGGAAGACCTGGATGATCTTCCCGATGACTAGGGTGTGTCTTTCAACACCGAAATCAGCCAACTGGTGTCTTCCTCTTGGAATACACTGAACTATCTCTCCTGAGATGCGCCTCTTCTCCTCAATGAAAAGTCATAATTTGCATAATGATGAATTAGGTCGCTGACCCTTCCTTTATAGCTTTCCAAAACCCTAAATCATGTTGAAACCCTAATTCGTTGTTGATTTACAAAACCCTAAATCATTCTGAAATCCTAATTCGCTGTTGACTTCCAAAACCCTAAATCACTGCTGAAACCCTAATTCACTGTTGACTTCTATTTTTAGCTCATAATGACTTAAAATCTCTTTTAACCCTTTTGAGCTCAATGTCACTTTCCGAATATAACACCTGTGACTGGAGTGACCTCTAGTAACCTTGTTCACCCCTCTTTTGCCCTGGCTATAGTCTAACGAGGCGGTTTATACCATTAAGCCTCCTCTTCTGGAGCTCCTATTTGGAAAGGGAAATTACATAGCGTGGCTCATCTCGGTGGCTTGGTACATTACACAATGGTATCATAGCAAATTTTTTGTGTGTGCTGATGTTGGGTATGTTACAAAATGCTAGTGTATTTTTCCTAGCAACGAGTTCCCTTGATATCCTAGTAGTGAGATGCTTAGTCACCTTCACCAAAGAGACCCTGATAAATGAATGGTACAATCTGATGGACTAAGAGTATTGAAGGGGTACATTCCTTGGGTTGGGCAAGTCGAGAGGAAGAGAGTTGGAGGAAATAAGGATATCTATAGGAGAATTCCAGTTAGTTGTTGGATTATCTGAGGTGTGAGTGGGTAGTGAAAGATACCCTCTTTGGTAGATTCCTATCCCTAACTCGTGGGTGACTTGCTGTTGATATCTAGAACAAGAAGTATATGTTTGGGTGGAACGTCTATCCCAAGCATCTGGTTACACAATTGTTTTAAAATATAAGTGTTTTATCTTGTTTATGTGTTTCATTTATGGTTTATTTTGTTGTGCATTTACTCATTGTATGAGAATGATTTATATGTTGTTGTGTTTGAGTTTAGTAGTTGCATTCATGCTTAATTTAGAATGTTGTAGGTGCATTTAATTAATGGTATCAGAAATGGTTAAATATGTATGATTAGTAACTGGTAAGATAAAATAACTATTAGCAAAAATCTTTTGTTTTTTGTGTGTTTCTGCTGGTAGTGCCTCAGAGGAAGTTTTGGGGACATTACACTGATTGGGGAAATTCTCACACAATTGGAAAGGTATCAGTGTGTACAATATGGCATCTTCCTCCATAGAGGATTTAGGCCAAAAAAAATGTCATTTGATGCTTCACAATGGATTCAAAATATTTTAGATGGTTTTTTTGACCCAATTTTCCAAATTGGGACTGATAGCTAAAATGGATCTGCAAGTTGATTCCTCTAATTTTTTCCACCTAGAAAGTATTGAGATAGATGAAACCACATATAATGATACAATATGGATCATACCTCCCCATTTAGGAAGGATTTTGGTCCCCAAAATCTTTACTAAATGAGGTGAGGAAATTTTTCCTCTAACTTCTCCTTGGAGTACCATTTTGTCTTTCCTGGAAGTTGTCCTTTCAACCCAATTTGTCAAAGGTCATGTTGCTCCTGTCTTGTTTTTCTGTACCTCTTCTGAAAAATTGTGTCCTCTACCAACTTTGCATGAGAATCTGGTGCTAAGTCTTCTGTGGTAGGTATGACTTGCTCCTCCTCCTGATCCTGCATGGAAGGCTCATAGAGTTTCAAATTCTCCACATTCTCTACATAGTAAATACATATGTACAGGGGTAGATTGAGTTTGTAAGCATAATCTCCCACCTTATCCAATACCTCAAAAGGGCCATACCACAGAGAATTGATATTATTATCATGACCTTATAGTCTTTCCTTGTTTAGTTATAACCAAACATTATCTCCCACTTTGAATGAATTTTTCATTTTGTGCTGATCATGTGGTGCCTCATACCTTTCCTGTGACTTATTCAGTGTCTCTTGTACTTGCAAATGGATCTACCTAATCTTTTCGAAAAAATTATTTGCTTTTAATGGTTCTCCTATGGTGTCTTCCCTCTCTCCTCCTTGATAGGCTAGCTGCTAGACAAACAAGGACAAGAGATAGGGGGCTATGATTCCAGGGACTAAGTCTTTTATAATTATTTTTATTCACCCATCTTGGTTTTAGTTGGGAGAAGTGGTTACATGAGCTTCTTGGGGAGGCCATGTAGTTCTTAGTTCTTGTAATTATATAAGCCCTCTCTTGGGTTGATTGGGGGGGTTTTCATTGATTGTTATTCATTCCATGGGGCGGCATTCATT
>ML808556.1:6299-32560 GCA_009831015.1 Picea engelmannii | reverse complement strand
GTGACTTATTCAGTGTCTCTTGTACTTGCAAATGGATCTACCTAATCTTTTCAAAAAGTGTATTTGATTTTAATGCTTCTCCCATGGTGTCTTCCCTCTCTCCTCCTTGTTGTCCATAAACAAAATCCAAGCAAATATTAAAAACAAGTTTCAAAAGGGGACCTATCACTAGAAGTGTGGAACACTCTATTATAAGAGTACTGAATATAGATCATATTTTCATCCCAGGTCTTTGGATGCTTCTAATTGTAACTTCTAAATGTTGGACCAAAGTCTTCTTGACTACTTATTTTTTCCCATATTTTCATGGATGGAATGTAGTAGATCTCTTGAATATTCCTATTTAGGGCATGTGTGATGGCTCAAGGGCCCAATAATGGCTCATGAGCCCCTAGAGAAAAATGACATGTTTTAAAGCCTTGGATTTTAATGTCGAACCATTAGATGGTTCCTAAAAACCATCCTTGGTACACTAATCCTCAAAATGGTGAATATATCTCACTTGTATGCTAATTATTTCCTATGTAGGGCTTGTGTGGCAGTTTGGGGCACTACAGATGGCCTATAAGCAGTAGAGTTAATTAGTGTGGCCTTAGACCCTATATTTCTACCTTGCACCATGTATTATCCCATGAGAACCATATCAAGTTATGTGAATCTCAAAATGACCACCATATTCTTCTTGCAAACCAAAGATTCCTTCTACATGGCCTATAAGATGGCTTGGGGACTTGCACATGGCCCATGATCCCTAAAGGAAAATTTTATGCCATAATACTTTGTTTTTTACCATAGACCATGGATTAAGACATTATAATAATCCCTATTGTTCCAAACCTGTCCACTATATTTGTCTCAAACGTCAGATTCTTAAGGTAGGGTTTATGTGAATTCCCAAGGCCTCATACAAGGCCTCTAATCTAGAGAGATAGATGTTATGGACCAATACCTTGGATTTTGGCCCCGTACCATTCCCTCATCCTTGGTAACCGTCCTAATGCATACAAAATTTAAATGACCACCATATCAAACCTGACATTCGAACATGGAATTGACACAAGAACCATGCCTAGTGTGATACTCTTGAAAAAGGTGAGGAGATCTTACTTGTAAGCTAAAGATTCCTTATGTTGGTTGGGCCACCAAGCATGGCCTATAAACCCTGAGGCAATTGTATGGCCTTAAATTGTACTTGCTAAACTCAAGTCATTACTTGGGCATTGAGAACTATCCATGGGATTACAAATCTCAGAATGGCCACCATATCCTTCTTACAAGCCAAAGATTCTATATGTAGGGTTTACATGATGGCCATCAAAATGTGCATAAAAATTCAATTCTTGGGACTCTTGAGGGCGCTTTTTTAAAATGCATCACTAAAAAACTACCTCTAAATTTTTTTAAACATTGTTAAGAGGACCATCACTAGCCTGAAACTCCAGTAGCCTAGCCTAAGGAAATTTCTTCCATTGAATTTAATTTGTTCACTTTAGAAGTCATTATTCTTTGTTGAAAAAAGTGTTTTTTGAACTTATAGAGTTATGTAAAAGGGTCATATAGACAAGGAAACTTCACACACACTCTTCTTTCTCTTTTTCAATCAATTAAACCACTATCAAATACAAGTCTACTTCCCTCATATGTGAACAAACCTCTTAGAGGTTGCGTTTTCTTGGCATTTATCTTTTTGTTTTTTAATCACTCAATTCTTCTCTCACCCTTGAGTTGATCCCAAGGATCAAATGTCAATATTTCACTTCCTTTCAAGACTCTTAAACTCTTCATAGAAGGGTATTAAATTATTTCCCCCGCAAAAGAAATTTAAAATGGAAAATCACTTGTTAATAATGAAGTGAAGTTTTTTCCATATCTTTGCAAACTAAGGGTAATTGTTCAGACACGTCAATATTTAAATCTTAAGACTTAAGGCTCGGAACTCAGGAGGTATGAATTACAAAGCAGTACAATATATTTTTTTATTTATTGACTTGTACTTTGTAAATGATAAAAGTTAGTTTTTCATGGATATACAACGATACAACTAGCATCACTAATCCCAATGTTGACTCTCATAATTACAACAAGGAATATTACAATAGTTGTAAAACTTGCTTAAAAAGATTTTGCTAGCCAACTATAGATATTTACATTATAAAATCATTATATTATAGTATTATATTACAGGAATTTATTAAATTTTAATATTAAAAAATGTTATGATATTGATAATGTATGTTTTTCATAATTATGAGTTTTTTGATTCAAATATATTAGAATATACTTCAATAATATTTATTTAAAATATTAAAAGAACCACATGTGTTTAAAAATCTATCTCACTACGACAATTATATCCTAAAATTAAAGAACGTGTATCTATTTTCCTAAAATATCCTATCTCAATACGACAATCATATCCTAAAATATTTGTTGGTATGTCTCTATATCATAGTATGTCTTTCATGTGTATTCACATACTTTGATTAAGCTCTTATTTTGATTTTTACATAGGAAGAGATGAGATTTAAGTACTTTGTAAAAAATATGGAATAGTTGGTAAGTACTAGTAGGTTCAACATTATATTGGAAGAACAATGTGGATGATTTTGGTCCAAATCTTCTATGAAGGAAGATGCCATATTCTACACATTGATACCTTTCCAACAATACAAGAATTTCCTTAATTGATGTAACATCCCTCGAACTTCCTCTCAGGCGCTACCAGTTGAAACACAGATAAAACAGAAGGTTTTTGCTAACAATTCTTGTAGCTTACTAGTTACTAATCATACACATTTAACCATTTATGATACCATTAATTAAATGCACCTACAACATTCTAAATTAAGCATGAATGCAACTACTAAACTCAAACACATTAACATATAAATCATTCTCGTACACAGAGTAAATACAACACTGGAAAAAGATAAAACACTTATATATTAAAACAATTGTGCAACAAACTGCTTGGGACGAACAATCCTCCCGACCATAGACTTGTTATTCTAAATCTCAAAATAAATTCACCCCCTCAACATCAAATCAAGATGCCTGATTATCATGAATGAAATTGTTATCTACCTATTTTTGCATGTTTGTTGTTCTACACAGGGTTTGCAGGTAAAGAGATAACTTCTAGTTTTTAACAGCTCTCGAGAATTTAAGATTCGACCCTCGATATTCTTAGAATTGTCTACAGGATCGTATCAACTATATGGCACCCAAAAAGAGTGGCCATATAATCAGATTGGAGCCTGAAGGAACATAATTTCTCGAAGCATTCCCTCAGATGGCGCAGAAATTCAAGGATGTCGGTTGGTTCGAATTTTTCTCAACGTTCCAGGGTCATAACAAACAGATCTCAATAATGTTTGCACAAAATTTTTATGGCTTCAAATATATGGTTGGCAAACTTCTGATGCATGTGATAGAGCATTCTATTGCTAAAGCTTGCAGATTACCAGTATATTGGGAAATATGGTGGACGAAGGAGAATGTAGTCATGGAGTTTGTGAATTCGTTTCTTATTTCAGAAAAGAAAAACCCTAACTGGAGCAAGGGTATACCACACAACTGGGTAAGGAAAGAGTGACACATTGACTTGATAATTATACACAGGTACATTACATGTGAAGGCAGGTTTTCCCTGGTCCATCTCTATCATATCAGACTGTTGATTCATGTAAATGGTGATTACCCTCTTAAGTTACCCTATTTTCTATTAAAAAGTTTATCCAAGATTTCTAGGAGGATCCAGTCCCATCCTGCTACAGTAAAAAGCAGTCTTTTTCATAAAGGTTTGATTAGAACATTAGTAGTATTCTCCTTAAATGAAGTCCATAGATATTGGGACCAGTTAATCTAGTGCTTAAAACCGAATCTACAGTCAACCAAATCCAAAAATGTCAAGGGGAAAAATCCTGTAAAAGAGAAACAGACTTCTCAAGCCACCGGAATTTTATTGAAAGAAGATTCACTTGCAACTAGGGTAACTCGTGTTGGCAAGAGAAATTTATAAACTCAACAAGCTATTGGTGATTTTCCTGTAGGTAAACATGATGATAAAGGCACTACTAGTCGAGGTAAGAAGCCTAAAATGAATGAAGAGACTGACATTTATCCTGATCCAGATATAAAGAGGTAATTTCATGAATATGAAGGTTACACCACAAGTCTAGTTCAGACTCCAATCAAACAAAAACAACAATCTACAGGTAAGAAGACTGCAAAGTGTAAAAAACAGAGTAAAAAGCAAACACCTATAACTAAATGCCCTAGAAGGAATTCTACCAGAGTTGATAATAAGTTTAGACTGAATTCAAAAGAAATGTTTCATCCTTCCATCAATAAGGAGAATCTTATAATTATAGAAGATAATTTAGAGGATTCTAAGAAAGAGATCAAAATATAGGTAGTGGCATCTTCTTTACACATAACATAGAAGGAATTTGAGGACTTGAAGAAGAAACAAGAAAAGGGAAAGAAGATTACAAAATACTCTAGAAGACCTGTGACCAGACCAACTACAAAATCAACTTCAGTATCTGAATCTGTATTTAAGGGCACAAATGCAGTTTATGATGACATAAATAATCTTATTCTAGAACTAGACCAGATGCAAGACCTTCCAGAAACCAGAGACTCTGACAACACTGAAGATGAATACCTTAGTTTTGGGCTATCTTCTAAATATATATGTGATTAAATTAAGAAAACCCCAAGCTACCATAGATCTGAATTTACCTACCCATGTAGAGGAATATCCAGAATTTAAAGTGAAAGCAAGGAAGGAAAAAGACATAGTAAAGGAGATGCTATCACAACAGGGAGACATGTTTTGGGAAATGTAGCTATGTTTTCTAATGGAAGCACTACATCTACATTCATTTCTTTAGTCAATAGTACATGGAACAACTTATTTGATGGCACTGTTGCAAATGTTGCAATTTTACAGGCTCAATTACTTAGTTCTGTCATCCATCAATCTACCTTTATTTTCTCTATATCACATGCTCTCTTTGGAATAACATACAGTGGACCTATGGTACCAAAATAGGTCTCTCACAGTTGAAATCACCCATTCTATGAACCTCATATGGTTTCTCAATAGTTGGCTTATACAACCTCAAAAAATAAGAAGAGCAGAAATCAATACATGCATACTTTGTTTTTTTACCTGTTTTAGTCTTTATCCTCAAGAGCGGTTTCAGAACAGATGGAGATGAATTCGTTGAAACCAAAAGACGTTTTTGTTTGGAACGGACCCCTTCACAAAAAAATCTCTCAATTTTTACACAGTTATCACATTTGAAGAGATTTGAATATATCTTTGAGGTCTATTTTTCAGAGATTTCACAATAAATAATTTCTTGTTTTAGTCAATAATGTTGGACAAGGTTTCAGAACAACTGGAGATGAATTTTTGGAAACCAAAATAGGTTTTTGTTGGGAACAAACCCCTTCAAAAAACCTCTCTCGGTTTTTAGACAACTATCATAGTTTTGGAGATACAAAGAGATATTTGGACCATATTTTTCAATAATTTTCCAAATTTATTTTCCTAAAAAATATCATGGACAACAATTGATGAGCCAACTCATCAATTCGACTTGGATATCAGATATAATATCCTCCTTTATTATTTGAAACAATAAACTAAATATTTATGAGGAGGTTTTCGGATCCATTTCTTTTGGATCTTGATAAATATGTATCATTTCTATATAAACAGGGTAGAAGGAGAAGTAAGGGGTCGATAAGTTGGGCATTCAAAGACCTTTTTGTAAAATCCATTGTAAGAAAATTTATATTCCATATTGATACTAAATGGAAAAGGCATGTTGATGGTTAGATCCTCTTTCATATCTTATTCTATTTCTTTTCTTACTTGAAGTCATTTATTCTGTTGCAATGCATTTGATTTCTTGATTTTAAGTAAGACAATGAAAACTTTGTTGTTTTTGTTTATTGTCAAGATTGTCTTCAAGTACATGTTCTTATTTCTCAATGATATTTTGAAATATTAAATCCATATGGAGTTGAAAAACTACATACTCTCATATATTCCCTTCTTTATTCACATTATTTTCTGATCTATTAAGGTGACTACCATTTACTAAATCAGTGGGATGTTTTCTTGCTTTTACATTTGAGTTATATGTTTATTTGAATTCTTGAACCAACTTTCAACCATTTTCTAAAAATCTATTTCAAAACCCTTAAAAAACACCATTGCAGTAACCTGACAATGTTCTAGCTTGCCCTCTCATAGTCAAGTGCAACTTTAGAGACTAACATCTTTTGGCATTGTTGCCGGGGAAGGAGGAACAAAGAATTTATCCTTAGGAGAAAGATAATGATCAATTCTATATCTTGACGGTGAACAAGAGTTGGACACTTTTTCTGACTGTATCATTCACCTAGTGACTCCATGAAGGAAGAATCCATTGGAAACTCCACTAATCCAATATGTCGAAGGCTATGGAAGCCATTTTGGCTCGTAGGTTTGCTCCATTTGATTTCTCTGGTATTCTTGGTTTTCCAAATGTTGTGCCTACTATGCATGAAAGGGGAAACTACCTTCCAATGATCCAAAAAGGATCCATAGAAGCCTAAGAACAATTCATGATGCTCAAAATGGCTTCAACAGATAGATAAGGGGCAAAAATTCAAAGTTCCCAAAACTTAGTTTAAATTTCATGGTTGCGAAGAGCGCGTCGCAAGCTTTCTAACGGTGAAAACGTTTTGTCAAACATAATTACAGATCAAAATACATAAGCGATCGAATTTCAAGTCAAACTTGGTCAAAAAGTCAAAAGGTCAAGGTGACACGTGTCACCACTGCAAGGGTGACACATGGCATGTCTGTACAACTGACGTCGCAGAGTGTTGAGTTGGCATGGATTAACGTGGCAAGGTCATACAGGTTTGATGGCAGACACATGGGAGAATTAGGTTGTGAGAAATGTCGTTTTTGTGGGAAACTATTATGGTGCCACATGGCCTAGTCATGGGCTGCCACATGGCACCCCTCCACTCTAGTTGGCAAGTGGTAAAATTATATGACTCCCCAAGAGTCAAACTCCTAACCTCCTAGCCCAAAGGCCTTACAAATCCACGCTAGCCAACATACCACTATGTAGTTCTTGTTGATAATATGACAATAATATTATTTAAGTTTAATGTTTTATGTGGGCGGAAAAGGAAAGGGGCTATGCCTTCGGCCCAACTCTTGGTTATATGATAAACCAGGCAACCACATTTCAAACACATGCCATATATGGCATACTCGCCATTCTATCCAGTTAGTAAATGCCCGCCATACTTAGCACGCACACAAAATATAGTTGCAACCACATTCTGAAAGGGGAGTCCATGGGACTTGATCACGGGACCTCCGCCAAATAAACGCTCTAAATATAGCCAAACCTACCAGCGCACCAAGCGCCCTCTTTATTGCATAGATGCCAAAGTTTTATATAAAAAGGGGCATCCACCAGTGTACAGGGACAGAGGAGAACCAAGAGCGCGCTCGTATGGATTTTGGCATGCATTTCAAGATTTTCTCAGTCATTTATTGCATAGGCATGGCACGAAAATCAAGGCAGGGGTGTCTCTTGGGCCTGAAAGTGATAGACTCGGATCGAGGCATGGAGACAATCATTTTTAGGTAATTCGATGCCACAAACGCAGTGGTGATGTCAGTTTTCTGATCTGAGCAAAGCTTCTATAGCTTAACTCCATAATGAGGTATACTGATGTATTTTGACCAATTCTTTTGTGGAGTTAATAAAAAGACCTACCCATTTGAGAGGAGGACCCAGAGACATAGTCCACTAGGGACAAACTCTTTTATCAAGTTCTTTGTGTTCATATTGCATGGTTATGTCTCTTTCGTTTTGATCTTTTCCTTCTTTATGGTGTACTTTAGTTTATGCTCATTTTATGTAATTCTTTAAAATGTCACCTGAAAAAAAGATCTTGGATCATGTTGGTATCAGAGCAATCGTATTTGACTTGAATTGTTGAGTATGAATGCTTACTAGGGCCAAGAATAAGCAGGGTGAAGGAACTCTTAAGACGTTCAATCCCAAAGTTGTTCGTGCATCTCGAAGGAAGAAAATAGCAGCAGAGGACAAGCGTGATGAATAGGAGAAAAAAATTCACATGGTCTTTTATCGCATGTCAGAAATGGTTGAATGAATCTATGGAGATTACGAGAAGATGATGAAGAAGAAAGGGAATAAAAAGGAAGCACCACCAGATGATGATGCTTCGGTAAACCAAGGGCAGGAGGAGATCCTCGTGATCCCCCATCTTTGCGTTCAAGTTCCAGTTCTTCCTCCTCTTAGCATTCTCATCACTCTCAGCATTCTAACCATAAAGCCTCTTTTAAGAATCCATTATTAAAGCTTGATGTAAAGTTTGTTTTACCTATGTTTAATGGAGATGCTAATCCTAAAAAACTAGATAATTGGATCCGATAGGTTGAAGTATATTGTCGTGTTCATCATATTGATGAAGAGAAAGTTAAAGTGCAACTGGCTTCTCTTCAGTTGGAAGGCACCATTCTTGTATGGTGGGAGAGAAAGCTTTAGGACAGAAGTAAGTGTGGTAATCCTATTTTCTCGTGGTCATAATTTAAATTAGAGATAAGGAAGTAGTTCTATCCATTAGGGTATTTACATAAAGAGATGATGGAATGGAAAACTTTAAGGCAAGGTAAAGGTCAGATTGTAAAAAGTTTCACAAAAGAATTTAGGAAGAAATCTATAGCATTGAACATTCCTTTGGATTCTTATGAAACTTTAATGAAGTATATTGGCACACTTCAGAGTTATATTCATCATACTTTAATCTTGTTTAACCCCACTAGTCTTGACGAAGTTTGTGTGCAATCCACTCACCTTGAGAATAGGGGGAAACATGTTCAAGAAAATCCCATGAAGAAACCTTCTAGTTTCCCACAAAATACTTTCAATAAGTTTAAAAGGAAGGACAAGAAGACCGCTACAGTGACAAGAGAAGGAGCAAAACCATCTTGCACTCATTGCAAGAAGGGCGGTCATGATGAAGAACATTGTTGGAAACTGCATCCAGAAAAGAAACCAAAACCGTTCGGTGGAAAGGGGAAGACAAAGACCATTGCTACAGTGTAGCAAGATCTAGGTTCCGATTCAGGAGATGAAGGAAATATCACAATGGTTGGAGTAAAAGGTAAAGATTCTCTTCATGCTATTCCAATGATGAATCTCATATTGATGAAAGAAAGAGGAATGTGTTATTTCATATAAGGGTTGTATCTAAACATACTAATATAGATACATTACTCGATCCGGGTTCCCAAGTAAACTTAATATCTGAATCACTTGTCAAGAATATGGGTCTTGTAATGAAACCACATCCAAATCCTTATCCTCTTGGTTTGGTATGTGAGAAAAAAAAACTTAATGTCACCAAACAATGTAGGATCATATTTGCTTTTGCTTCAAAGTTGATTGATGAAGTGGATTTGGATGTTGTACCACTTGATATATGTGGCATAGTGTTGGGGAGTCCTTATCTTTATGATAGAAAAACAGTCTTCTTTCATCATGATAACAAATACCACCTTACTAAAGGGGGAGTGGAATATATTGTTAGATCTCACAACATGAGGGTAAATACAACACTAGTTAGTGTAGGACAAATGAAAAGGATCATAACCACTAATAAGAGATATGTACTCATGGTCATCAAAGAGAAAGATGTCAGGACACCTGACGCTTTCCAAGGATGTGATCTATCTCATAAAAAATAATTAATTGATATTGTTTCTAAGTGTGATGATATTTTTCAGGAACCAGATGGATTACCTCCTAAGAGGGAAATCCAACATGAGATACATCTTCAGCAGGATTCTCCTCTTCCTAATGTGGGCATGTACAGGATGTCATTTGTGGAGATGACAAAGATCAAGAAGCAGGTACAGGGCTTATTGGATCAAGGGGTCAGCAGGCCCAGTTCATTTCCTTGTGGTTCTCTGATCATGATGGTGCTAAAGAAATATGGAACATGGCAAATGTGTGTCAATTATCGGGCCTTAAATAAAATCATGGTGAAAAATCGAAACCCTCTTCCTCGTATAGATGATTTACTTGATCAATTGAAGAATGCTTTTTTATTTCACTAAGTTGGATTTGCGCAGTGGATATCATCAAATCAGGGTTGCAGAACATGATGCATGGTCGATTGCCTTTAAAACCAAACAAGGATTGTTTGAGTGGTTAGTTGTATTGTTTGGGATTTGTAATGCTCCGACAAATTTCATGCGTGTGATTAATGAGGTATTCAGGCCTTTCCTAGATGACTTTGTGATTGTGTATTTTGACAACATTCTTGTTTTTAGCGAGACTTGGGATGAACATGTAAGGCATGGAAAACAAGTATTGGATACTTTGCAAAGGGAATAGTTGTATGTGAAAATGTCTAAATGTGAATTTGGAAAGACTACACTTGTATACTTAGGTCATATTGTAGGAGGAGGACAATTGAAAACTGATCCTTCCTAAATTGAAGTAATTGTAAAATGGCCTGAGCCAAAGAGTGTAACCGAAGTCCGAAGCTTCTTAGGTGCAGTCCAGTATTGGAGGAGATTCATTCCCAACTTCTCCTTTATAACAACTCCTTTGCATGCCTTAACCAGTGTGAAGAACACTTTTCAGTGGGAAGGAAAGCAACAAAAAGATTTCAACACTTTGAAGGAGAAGATCAGTACCGCACCAGTATTAGCTCTGTCAAATCTTCAACAACTTTTCAAGATTGAGATAGATGCCAACGAATACGCTATGGATGCAGTATTGATGCAATATCGTAAGCCTATTTGTTACCACTCTGAGACTTTTAACCAAGTTGTTGTTAACTATCCTGCATATGATAAAGCATTGTATGCATTAGTCCAAAGCGTAAAGAAATGGAAGCATTACTTGTTAGGGAAGGAAACAATTATACATACAGATCACCAACCCTTACAGTATCTTCAAGAACAAACCAAACTGCAACAATATCAACACTATAGATGGATGGGTTTTCTACAACAATTTCATTTGGTAATCAAATACAAGAAGGGCACAAGTAACAAGGTAGCTGATATGCTTTCTAGACCTCCTATTGTTGCTTCTATTATTTTGAAGAATACTTCTTTATCTCATGATAGCTATGTAGAGCAATATGCAATTGATGAAGATTTTAAAGAAGTATATGAGAAGCTAAACCATGGTGCATAGGTAGAGAACTATTGTCTACATGGAAAATTACTCTATCATCTTGGGAAGCTATGTATTCCTACAAGTGAACGAGTCCATGCAATATGAGAAGCCCATACTTAGCTTTTGTCTAGGCATTTTGGGGTAGGAAAAACTATGGCTAATTCGTAGAGGTTTTGTTATTGGCCTCAAATGAAAGCAACTGCAAATAAATATGTAAAGGGGTGTGTGATGTGTTCTACTTGTAAGCCCACTAATAGAAAATTGGGGCTATACTCACCACTTCCTGTTCCATCCCATCCATGGGAAAGCATTTCCATGGATTTTGTAGGGGGTTTACCAATGACCAAAAGGGGGTCATGATTATTTGTATGTTGTAGTGGATAGGTTCAACAAGATGTGTATCTTGATGCCATGTAAAAAGTAGATCACTACTGAGCAAACTGCTAATCTCTTCTTTCAGTATGTTTGGGTTCATTTTGGGTTATACACGTCCATTGTCTCAGATTGAGATACTCGATTCCTTAGGGATTTTTGGACTAGCTTGTGGAGAATGATGGACACCAAATTGAAGAGGAGAACTGCTTTTCATCCGCAGATCGACGGACAGACAGAGGTGGTAAACAGAACAATGGTACTTTTGCTTTGAGGTTACTGCATCAAGCATCCTAATTTATGGGATGAACATATACCCTATGTACAACATTATTATAACCGAGCTTTACATTCATCCACTCAGAGTTCACCTTTTGAGACATGTTTTGGGTACCTACCAAAGGTTCATTTGGACTTGATGTATGGTAGATATGCCGATGTGAATGAAGAACAAATAGAGGATAGAGCCTGCAAGTTCATCCAAAGGATTCAACAGATACACCAGGAAGTCAGGGAACAATTGGAGAAGAGTCAAGCACAATATAAAGCTCGGCATGACAAGCACATGGTTGATCATTAGTTCCAAGTTGGAGACCGGGTATGACTTCATATCAGCAAGGAACAATTGAAGGCTGAAGGCAAGAAACTCAAGCCCATCCGATATGGACCCTTCACTATCTTGGAGAAAAGTGACACTAATGATTTTTGTTTAGATATTCCATCGCATATGCAGATTTACTCTGTTGTGAACGTAGAGAACTTGAAACTTTTTAAGCTTCCCATGATCATGGATCGGGATGAGGATGTTTCAATACCTTAAGTTGATGATTTTTCTCCTAAGTACTTGGATGAGTTATAGGAAGATATCATCCTGTACAGAAGGACGAGGACTTCACGCATGGGTGATGTTGATTATCTTCGAGTAGGATTAAAGGGCACACATCCAAGCAAGGCAAAGTGGATTGAGAAGGACAAAGTGAGGGGACTCTTCCCTCACTTACCAATTGATTGATGAAAGATTTTGGTGGTCCAAAAAGCTCTCAGTGGGAAGGTGTGATCCAAAAAGGATCCAGAGAAGGCTAAGAACAACTCAAGATGCTCATAATGGATTCAACGAACAGAGAAAGGGAAAAAATTCAAAGTTCCCAAAATTCAGTTAAAATGGCATGGTCGCGAAGAGCGCATCACAAGATTTCTAACGGAGAAAATGGCTCGTCAAACAAAGTTACGGATCGAAAGACATAAGTGGTCAAAGTTCAGGTCAAACTTGGTAAAAATGTCAAAAGGTCAAGGTCACACGTGTCACCACTACAAGGGTGACACATGGCACATCCATACAGCTGATGTGGTAGAGTGTTGAGTTGGCATGGGATGATGTGACAAGGTCATACATGTTTGATGGCAAATGAGTGGGTGAATTAGGTTGTGACAAGTGTCATTTTCATGGGAAAATTTTATGGTGCCACGTTGCCCAGTCGTGGCCTGCCACGTGGCACCCCTCCAATCTAGTTGGCAAGTGGTAAAATTATATGACTCCCCAAGAGTCAAACTCCTAACCTCTTAGCCCAAAGGCCTTACAACTCTGTGCTAGCCAACATACCACTATGTAGTTCTTGTTTATAATATGACAAGAATATTATTTAAGTTTAATGTTTTATGTGGGTAGAAAAGGAAAGGGGCTAGGCCTTTGGCCCAACCCTTGGTTATATGCTAAACGACGCGACCATGTGTCAAACACACACCATATATGTCATACCTGCCATATTATCCGCCATTCTAGCCAGTTAGTAACTGCCTGCCATATTTAGTGCGTGCGCCAAATATAGTTGCAACCACATGCTAAAAGGGGAGTCCACAGGATTCGATCCCGAGACCTCTACCAAACAAACATTCTAAATATAGCTCCAACTACCAGCACGACAAGTGCCCTCTTTATTGCATAACCACCAAATTTTTATATAAAAAGGGGTGTTTTCCAGTGTACAGGGACAAAGGAGAACCAAGAGCATGCCCACAAAGATTTTAACACAGATTTCAACACGCATTTATCAGTGATTTATTGCGGAGGTAGGGCACGAAAACGGAGGCAGGGGTGTCTCTTGGGCCTGAAAGTGCCAGACTCGGATCGAGGCATGGAGACAGTCATTTTTAGGTAACTCGACACCAAGAACACAGTGGTGATGTTAGTTTTCTGATCTGAGAAAATATTCTATAGCTTAGCTCTAGAATGAGGTATACTTATGTATTTTGCCCAATTCTTTTGTGGAGTTAATAAAAAAACCTACCCATTTGAGAGAAGGACCCGGAGACGTAGTCCACTAGGGACGAACTCCGTTATCAAGTTCTTTATGTTCATATTGCATGCTTATGTCTCTTTCCTTTTGAGCTTTTCCTTCTTTGTGGTGTACTTTAGTTTATGCTCATTTTATGCAGTTCTTTAATAAGTCACTTGACGAAAAGATCCCAGTACATCCAAGGTTCATAGGAGATGATCACGATCATCCTGCACAACACTTGATTGATTTTCATCAATACATGGACCAGCTTGATATTCATCACAAAGATGTGTTGTTGAAGATTTTTATGTACTCCTTGGAAGGAGAGGCGAGACAATGGTACAAATCTCCTCATGTTTCCATTATTTCATCATTAAATGATTTCCATGCTGCTTTTCATTCATGTTGTAAGAGGATTTATCATGTCGGATGCCTCTTGAATGATTGTTGTGAGCAATTTAAATCTCTTAGAAAAAAAATTCAACAGGGCTTTAGTGATGAGATCAGTGAAGATATTTTGGAATGTTCTCATAATGCTCCTAATAGTTTTGATGGCCATTCAGATGGGTCTCTTCGTGAAGAATTTGCTACTGGAAATATTTGTGAAGGGCAATATTTTAGTGAATAAATTCTTGAAAATTATATTGATGGTGAACAATTTTTTTTATCATTTCCAGTTGAAATCAATCTAAAGTCTCCATCCTATCATGATGAAGAAGATTTGATCATTCATGAAACTTACTCTCATTCTTATTTTCAAGGAGAARTTTTTCRAGATGTTGTTGATGATAGTGTCATGGATATTATGACAACAAATTTATTGGATTGTCATAATGAAATTTTTGTTCCAAAAGACCAGGTTGTTCATTTGTGTTCTTTCTTTGAAGAGCATAATGAAAAAAAAATTGTGAATTTCAAAATTCAGATTTTTTTTATAGTCAACCTGTATATGATGAATATGAAAATGGAGAAGAGCAGAATTTCACATCAACATTCATTGGCATGTGCAACAATGAGCCCGTTTTTTTTATGAGTATGAATCTGATATATGAGAAATAGATGACGGAAATTAGCTTATCCAAGATGTTGTCATTCACTGTCATAAACCAAGTGATGTTCATGAGTTATTTCAAGGAAATCAAGTGGATTATGGTCTCACAAATACAACAGAAATTGCAGGGGAGAAGTTTGGGTTTTTTCATCAGCTGGAATTTTGTCATATTATATATGATCCAGTCCTTAAAACTGAATATACAATCAACCAAATCCAAAATTGTCAAGGGGAAAAGGCCTGTAAAAGAGAAATAGACTTCTCTAGCCACTGAAATTTTATTGAAAGAAGATTCAACTGTAGCTAGGGTAACTCGTGCTGGAAAGAGAAAATTACAAACCCAAAAAGCTATTGGTGATTTTCTTGTAGGTAAAGATGATGATAAAGGCACTACTAGTTGAGGTAAGAAGCCTAAAATGAATGAAGAGACTGACATTTATCCTTATCCTGATATAAAGAGGGAATTTGATGACTATGAAGTTTACACCACAAGTCCAGTTCTGACTCCAGTCAAACAGAAACAACAATCTACAGGTAAGAAGACTACAAAGGCTAAAAAATAGAGTAAAAAGAAAACACATGTACCTAAATTCCCTAGAAGGAATTCTACCATAGCTGCTAATAAATTTAGACTGAATTCAAAAGCATTGTTTCATCCTTCCATCAAGAAGGAGAATCTTATAATTATAGAAGATCAACTTCAAAATTCCCGTGACCAAAGAAACTACAAAATCAACTTCAGTATCTGAATCTATATTTAAGGGCATAGATGTAGTTTATGATGACATAAATGATATTTTTCGAGAATTAGACCAAATGCAAGACCTTCCAGAAACTAGAGACTCTGACAACACTGAAGATGAAGACCTTAGTTCTGGGATATCTTCTAAATATATATGTGATTAAATTAAGAAAACCCCAAGCTACTATAGATCTGAATTTACATGCCCTTGTATAGGAATATCCAAAATTTAAAGTGAAAGCAAGGAAGGAAAAAGACAGAGTAAAGGAGCTACTAACACAACAGGGAGAAATGTTTTGGGACATGTAGCTATGTTTTCTCATGGAAACACTACATATACATGCATTTCTTCAGTTAGTGGTACTGGGAACAACTTATTTGATGGTAGTGCTGCAAATGTTGTAGTTTTAGAGGCAAAATTACTCAGTTCTTTCATCCAACAATCTACCTTTCTTTTCTCTATATCACCTGCTCTCTTTGGAATAACATACATTGGACCTATGGTACCACAACAGGTGCCTCGCAGTTTAAATCTCCCATTCTATGAACCTCATACGGTGTCTCAATAGTTGGCTTATACAACCTCAAAAAATAAGAAGAGTAGAAATCAATACAAACATACTTTGATTTTTACCTGTTTTAGTATTTATCCTCAAGAGAGGTTTTAGAACATTTGGAGATGAATTCGTTGAAACCAAAATAGTTTTTTGTTGAAAATGGACCCCTTCACAAAAACCTCTCTTAGTTTTTACAAATATATCACATTTTAAGAGATTCAAATATCTCTTTGAGGCCTATTTTTCAGATATTTCACAATAAATAATTTCCCGTTTTAGTCACTAATTTTGGACAAGGTTTCAGAACAGCTGGAGATGAATTTTTGGAAACCAAAATAATTTTTTGTTGGGAATGGGCCCCTTCACAAAAAACTCTCCTGTTTTTTACACAACAATCATAGTTTTGGAGATACGAATAGATATTTGGACCATGTTTTTTAGGAATTTGCCAGATTTATTTTCCTAAAAAATCTCATGGACAACAGTTGATGAGACACCTCATCAATTCGACTTGGAGATCAGATCTGATCTCCTCCTTGATTATTTGAAACAAGAAACTAAATATAGATGAGAAGGTTTTCAKATCCATTTCTTTTGGATCTTGATAAATATGTATTCTTTCTATATAAACAGGGTAGAAGGAGAAGGGGTCGATAAGTTGGGCATTCAAGGACCTTTTTGTAAAATCCATTGTAAKACAGTTTATATTCCATATTGATACTAAATGGCAAAGACATGTTGATGTTCAGATCCTCTTTCATATTTTATTCTATTTCTTTTCTTACTTGAATTCATTTATTCTGTTGCAATGCATTTGATTTCTTGATTTTAAGTAACACAATGAAAACTTTGTTGTTTTTGTTTATTATCAAGATTGTCTTCAAGTACATGTTCTTGTTTCTCAATGATATTTTGAAATAATAAATCCATATGGAGTTGACAAACTACATACTCTCATATATTCCCTTCTTTATTCACCTTTTCATGCCTCATGGGCCTTGGATGTTGAGTAGATGAGCATGCACATTGTAGATATAGCTGGATGGTCACTTAGAGGGAAGGAATCCCCTCACCTTGGGCAAGGCACCCAAAGCATAATAGGTTTTTTTTTTTTTTTTCCTGTGATGTTTCACTTGGAGACAATGACACGCCTATTTGGAGAGGTTATGAAGCCTTCTTCACCTATGATGTCACACTTTATCCCTTGGACATTCCACACGTGGATATGACATCATGTTTTGATGAGGTTTGAGTTGACCTAGTATGGAGGGATTCTTTTTTATGATGATTGTTGGAAATAGTGTTGTCATTGATGTAAAGAGAAGAAAATATCAAAGACAGGGGGAGACTTCATGAGTTGATGAGTTACTACACATCTACCCAATGTACATGAAGGAAAAAAGGAATGAAATGTAAACAGAGGAAGCGACCAGAATCTTAGTTGATCTAGACAGAGGAGGAAGAGAACGCCCCTATGTGATGACTATGCAATGTTAAAATCTTTGCAAGTGTTCTTTGTTTACCATGAAGATGAAGTAATTGTGTGTAAATAAAATAGATTGAACTCTGGCTACATAGATTTAAAGAAGAATGGTGACTGGATGAAATTGAGGAGGTAAAGAGCTTTGTGGTAGAGTGATCACAAATCGATAAAGCTCGACGAAACAAAGGAAGCTATCTACAAAAATAATTCTGTTAAGGGAACCAAAGTTGAAGTATGAAGGCGCAACAATTTTTTTTCACAAAATGATATATCCTGCATTTGTTGGGAAAAAACAAGACCAAAGAATTTATAATGAAAATTTAGTACTACGTTGTTTGAATAAAAACATGCAAGTCACGAAACCTTGCGTGCAAAGTAAACTTTTGTCGGGAGAATGATGGACCAAGAATAGATTAAATCCTAACCATTCATCTCCAAAGATCAACTATTAAGGTCAAAGATTGAGGTCTGATACTTGGTGGGTCAATGCAGTCACGTCAATGCCATGATAGCAACCACATCAACGCCGTGATAGCAACCACATCAACACCATGATAACAACCACATCAACACCACATGTCCAGTTAGACGAGTTCCACATCAGAGCGAGTCCACGTCAATGCCATAATAAGAAGTTCTACAGATGCCACATATGGTGCCATCTGTATGTCATCTAGTACATGAAGAAGACATCCACATGGTAGCCACCTCATCTATTATATTAGCACAAGAGATCTAGAAAATCGACTAAGTATCAAGACATTGTGGAGCGATGAAGAATTAGGGGTATGTGAAGAAATGGGTGCGAACCCGTAGACCCACGATGAAGATCTTGAAAAATAACTAAGTGTCAAGAATTGATCGGACGAATGAGGGCACACATATAGAGTCGAGGAGATGTTGTAGACCCGTGGCCCGTGGTGAAATTTAAAGAATTGGCTGAGTATCAAAATGACTAAGTATCAAGATATTTCGAATAAATTGACTAAGTATCAAGAATAGATTGGATGGTCCAAAAGTTTGCCACTTGTCACAAATCGGATGACTCAGAGGGTGAGAGATCCGACGGCCCATGAGGTCACCACATGTCACAGATCGGATGGCCCAAAGGGTGAGAGTTCTGACGATTCATAATGTCTTGTAGACTCACAGTGAAATACTTAGAAACGTTTCTAAGTATGGGTGAAAAGTGAGTGCGGTGGAGCACAAAGGTGTATTCTGGAGACCGCAGAAGTATGAAAAGATATACCTTATACCTGCGGAGAAATGATTAGAATTTCATATAAGTATAGGTGAAAAATGAGTGTGACATAACGTGAAGGTGCATTTTGGAGGTCACAGAGATATGAAAAGATATGGCTTAGACCCACGATGAAACCATCAAGATAACAAATCGATGACTGACACCAATTGGAGATCTGATGGAATGGTGGGTGTGAGCTAAAGGATTGAACTATGTGAGAACTGGATCAACGGTCGATATTAATCTGAGGACCAGAATGAATGACTTCTATGCGTCATGGTTGCATGGTGTGTTCTTGAGGACACTTAAGTAGATCGACGATGTGACCACATGGAGGTATAGATTGGATGACAAATGTGCATTGAGCTTACGCATGGTCCTGATATGATAAGAAGATTGATGATTGAGATCAAATCAAGAATAGATTGGATGGTCGTTGAACATTGAGGACATATTATGTGTTTTGGTGGACAATGAAATAGATCAACAATTGAGATTGAATCTTAACATGATCCAATGACTCTTGAGGGTCAAAATGTATGCTATGTCCAGTAAATAGATGGCGTGCGATAGAAGGAGACTGGGACCCATTTTCTTGGAAGTATTTTGATAGCCCAATTTGAAGGAAATAAGAGGACTCAGAGCTGACCTGTTAAGCATAATTTCCTTATGTAAGTGGAAAAATTCGTGAAGGTAGGTAGTGTACAAATAATGATTCCATGTTTGTTTTATGGATGAGTGAGGAGTGGGAGAAGTGGATTGTGACAAGAGAATCTTTGAAGAAAAGATGCCAGAAAACAAAAAAAATAAAGTAAGAGTGGCAGGGTGGTGCTAGGGAGAGGATTGGTGTCCTCATCTTCTTGACAGGTTGGTGCATGGAATATTGGTGTCTAAAAATTATGAGTAGGTGCTTATAGTGAGGATTTGTGTCCTAAACATATTAACAATGTTGATCAATGCAACTGTGTGATACATTCTCCGGCTTACAAACTTGTGAGGTGTGGATCATTGCAGCTATGTGAAGCCTTTCTCTCAACTTACAAACCTGAGAGAAAGCCCCTAATAAGGGTACGTGGTTCCTACCTGAGACAGAGCTAGGAACGTGGAGATGAACTCCTCCATTTAGAGAGTTGAGAAGAAATCCAGATGATTATCCAGTGGGAAAGGCGATCTGTTGAGTTAGGAAGTTCCTGTGGCTGAGCACAAGGTGAACATGTGAAATCCCAAAGTGCTGGGTGCATTTTCATGAGAACATAAATGAAGATTATGTATTAGCCTCCTCTGAGAAGCGGAGTTGACGAGAAGACTCTAGATGATTCTCCTGTGTGTGGCAGTGGGAAAGAATATCTGTAGAGCGGATGTGCCTGTAGACGAGCACATGTGAACGTGTGAATATCTGGTTCTTTTGTGTAATGCAGTGAATCAGAGCTATGACATCCCTATGGATGTGCCCCTAGTGGATTAGCACTAGTGGGTGTATCGGATCCTTTGCTATATATTGTTCAAGAGTCAGACCTACCTGTAACCCTAATTATTATGTAAAGGGTATAGGTCAGCCCTACCTTAATGTGTCTAATAATAAATGCAAAAGATAATTAATATTGTTAATATTAATTATAATAATAATAATAAATATAAAGTGACTTAGAGAGGTCAGACTTATTGAGCCAATAGACATCTTTTTTGATTGGACAAGTCTAATATAAGTAAGGGATGATTCCCCATTGTGGAATCATATCTTCCTTGTGTGTTTGGAAATTACAACAAATATATCTACTTGGGAAAATGTGCGCACCTCTCTTGGGCGCTAGTCTTCTAGGGATTTAGCACCCTCTTGTGTGCTAGGTCATTCTTGGTGGTGAAAGGTATTTCTATTGAAGAATATAGCAAAGGATTTGGCTGGGTTTTCTTCCCTTGTTGAGAAGGGTTTCCCAGGATATTTCTTGTGTTCTTGTGCATGGTGTTTCTTCTTGTGATCTTGGTTGCTGCAACATTCTTGTTTATGTTTAAGACGTGATAAAATGAAATGAACTACATTCTTAACCTAGCTTATTGAAAAATAAACAAACAGGTGGGTGCCTATCAGATTGAGTTGTAAATGGGTGCTTCAGGGATTGGTGTCCCTCATAGGTTGGAGTCTATAAAGAATGTAATTCTTGTTTAATATGAGAAACACTTTTCATGGTTTTCTCCCTTATTGGGTTTCCACGTAAAATAAATTGTGTACTCTGACTTTGTGTCGATATTTGTTGACATGGTTAATTCTCTGCATTGCCTATGATTGATTATATGTTGATTAATTAAATGGTAACAAGAAAAAGTGGTTAAAATCTGTTCAATACTGATTCTCCCCCTCTCAGTATTGGTGTATATTCCAACAATGACTTGGCATTGATGGCGATGAGACATAACCCTTGGGAAAGAGACATGACTTTTGATGTTGGTTGCACCTTTAATGGAGAGATGCGGCCTTTGAAGGAACATTTTCAGCTGCAATATTTCACCATCAAAATCAACAAGTAGTGATATTAGACGAAAGACCTTAATAAGTAGATAATTATGCAATATCTAAACAACTATTTTGATGGTTAAAAGGGATGAATAATGAAATTTATCAACAATATATAATAGCCCCAAAGGCTGTAGCAAAATTATAGCAATAAGAATTCACTATTAAATTTAAGAAATGAATATGCCAAGTTGTAGCCCTTAACTTATAGATCAATATCCGATCATTAGACAACAACTTCCATGGTGAATTAGCAAGTAAATTGAGAGTTATCAACAATATTTATGTATCCCTAATGGTTGTAGATTTACTTTTATAACAACAACAATATTTAACCATGGAAACCATCACATAAATAGCTCTAAATTTATCCCTTTATTAGCGTTTTAATATATAATCATCACCCAAGATTTTCCATAGTTAATTATTGAGTTATAAGAGAGTTATCAGCAATATGATTGCATCCCTAATGGATGCAGCAAATAAGTTATTACAACAATAAGCTAAACAAGTTATTTCATCAATGTTATGACATCAATTGCTTGCATTAGACATGAACAACTAGAGATAAAAAAAACATTAATTCATCATATCACAATGGACTAGTTCCTTTGATGATTGGGAAATGGAATCAAAGGAGAAAATGAATCCAAGAGGGAAAAAGGCCAAGGAGAAAGCTAGACAACAAGATCTAGAGGGAGTCCCAAACAATCCTTGTATATGTTATATGCTTTCAAAATAACCTTTTGGAAGATCACAAGGTAGGGGGGTTGATTCCCTAAGGGAGTCTCAACAATCCTTAGGGGAGTCGTCCTACAAGGATGGAAAGCTAGAGGAGTCTCAACAATCTCCAACCAATATCCTTGCAAAACACCAAAGGGAAATTAGGGTTTAGGGTTTTTAATGATAACCTTGAACAATAACATGCAAAATATCCAAGCAAAGGAGAGATTGTCCACTTACAACCAAGACATCTTGCATAGAAACCATAGAAAACACCTTTCATCCACAAGAAATGCTTCCTCAAACCTAAAGATCCACCCAAGAGACAAATCACACCTTATTCTCCAAAAATGCACAAGAGACAAAAGTAGAGCAAACTCCTCAAGAAAGAGGAGAAACCATGATGAGTGATGAAAATGAGTTATGATCTAAAATGAAAAATGATTTTCCTCTTTACAGAGGAAAACCAATTTGTTTTTCTTACTAGTTCCACAAAATAAGGGTCTAAAATTAAGTTTACAAGGTGGATAGGTTTAGTCCAACCCCCAAAATGACCAATAACATATAAAATAACAATAATAAAGCCTCCTACGTCCCTTAAAGAGGGTGAAGTAGGTTGAGAAAGCCTCCAAAGGCTAGGTCATCCTCATCCTCATGGTGCCAAGTCATCACCATTGTCAAATACTCAACTAAGTAGATTGGGGCAATGCACCACCCTCATGCCACAACATCATCAAATGCACCACCATGTCACATCAAGCCCTAAAAGCATGATGTCAAGGTCAAAGTAAGTAATGTCCAAGCACTAGGGGTGATGTCCATATCTTTGCAAACTAAGGATAATTGTTAGGGCATGTCAATATATTTTTTTATTGATTGATTATCAATTAACTATGCGCTATGCGCAACCATCCTATCTCTGTGCTATGCACAACTGTCCTGCACTCTACACTCTGTGCACACTTCACTTATCTGTCCTCATACAGTCTTTACCCATTTAATTTCTTGAGCTCATGGCTGGTAGAGAAGGGAAGGTTTAGAAGTCAAGGTAGGTCAAAAGTCAAGGGTAGGAAGGAAGTAAAGTTTAGTTCATAGGGGGGGAGGCAGTAAGAAGGATGTCCCAAGGAGGAGTTTGATGAGGTAGAGGTTCCCAAGGCAGAGGTCTTCTGCATAGGTCACCAAGTCTATTCACCTCAGTGCACCTCACGGTAAAAGAGTGTGCTTTGTAAATGGTAAAAATTAATTTTTCATGATATACAATTATACAAATAACATCACTAATTTGAATGTTGACTCTCATGATTGCAACTAGGAATAAGAATATTACAATGCTTCTAAAATTTACTTAAATTTTTTTTTCTAACCAACCATAAATTTTACATTATAAAATCATTATATTATGTTAAATAATATGTATCTATTTTCTTAAAATATCCTATCTCATATCATGTTATAAAATAATTTGTATGCCTCTGTATCCTAATTTGTATGCCTCGATATCCTAATTTGTATGCCTCGATATCCTAGTATGTCTCATACTTTTATTTTGATTTTTACAAGATTGAAGTGCTTTGTAAAAATGGGAAGAACATGGATGATTTTTTATGACAGAGTTTCTTTAGCTTTTGTGACGTGGATGCTTTTTCCTGACAAAGAGTTGCTTTAGCTTTCGTGATGTGGATATTTTTTTTCTTTTGTGATGTGGACGCTTTCAGCGATGTAGACGTGGCATTCCAGAGAGAATTGAGCGGGGCATTAAGGTTATTCTCTATGCCATTCTCCGTGTGAATGGCCCAGAGATCGAATTGAGCAGTGTAAGTTAAGGGGATTTTTGATTCCTCTCAGTGCTAGCTAGAAAGACGGAAAGAGTCTAACGTTATCGGTCGGACACATCAGGAATAGTTCTAGAAGTTAATCTTTTGTGGTAGTACATCTGATTTGGATCCAAATTGCATGATGTCGATGGTCTTATAGAACAAAGTGCTGAAGCCCAAACTTAATTTGGAGCCTGTTGTAGCCTGTGCATTGATTGAAATGAACGAAGAAAATCCTATTTGAACAGAGCCGTGAAAGACCAATGATGAAGTGAAATGCCTCTCCTCAGCCATTAGTCTTTGGGCAAACAAGTAATACTTTGTCATTTTCTCCCTTATCAAATGTCAAGAGAACCATCAATGCTAGATAAAGTTTTCCAATCATAGGTTTGTCTGAGTGGGAAGGAAGTTATCGTCGGGCGCTGCACAATTCAACTAAACTTAACTGTGAATAACCACGATCACTTTCATCACATATAATATGTAATGGCACACCACCTCCATCTGCATCTTAGTCACAAATTTCATTTTCATGGAGATTATTTAAGTGTAAAACATTTCTAAGAGTGCAATAAAGTGAAAGAAAATGTTTGCATTTGAAGAATTTGAATCTTGATCATCTTAAAGTTTGATAGATCAGGATACTTCCATACTTAAACTGTAAAATGCAACTTAAGGTAAGGTATTCCCAACTGTACACCACAAAATGATTATCCCTTGGGAACAGAGAGATAAGGAGAACATATTACTAGTTGTACACCACAAAATGATTATCCCTTGGGAACAAAGAGATAAGGAGAACATATTACTAGTTGGTGCTATAAGGAATTCTAAGTTTATCTTTTCACAAATTTAGAACTCAACAAATGAGTTTTCTTTCTTTTATTCCTTTTCATATATAGATTACTTTTATTTACATGGAAATCAATGAATATGTAGGAAACAAAATAAACATTAATCTCATCTTAAAACATAAACATTGGACTAAAACATAAACATTGGATTAAAGAATGAAATTTGTTTGTGTTTTGTTTTAGGATTTTCTACCTAATGTAAAATTCAGTGATTTACATCCACCAGTATAAAATTCAAAAAGGCTGATTATACTGATGATGACTTTTAAAATTAAATCGCAGTAGTATAAAATTCAAACAGTAAAGTTAAGTCACACTAGTATAGAATTCAAATAGGCTAATTAGATTGATGTTGACTTTTAAAGTTAAATCATAATGAGGACTTTTAGTTAACCTTTTATTCTTAGATATGAAATGAAAATACAAAGAAAGGCGAGCTCACTATGGAGTTTCTATTTACATTGTGACCTATATGGTTGCTACAAGGTCTTCTACTTCCTCTATTTTTCTCCAATGTCCTACTCTCTTTCTTTGCTCAAATATGGAACTTTAAGCAATACCACAAACCCCTACCTTTCCTAGCGATCTAGTCTTAGCGGACTGTCCCTATGATGTGTGTTTGTTGTTCACTAATTAGTAAAATCCATGTGTATAATCGGACCTAAACTAACACACTTAAGCTACCCTTAGGTGCTTGACAACACTCGAGAACAATGGTAAATTCACAAATTAATTAAGAAGGGTCGATATTAGATTTATTATCCAAATTAAAACAGTGATTGAGTGAATGAAACAATAAGAATGCGTGCCTTTAAGTGAAAGAACAATTCAAAGTAAGTGCACAAAATAACAAACTAGATCCATGTAGCATGATTGCATAAGTTAAACAACCACACAAATTTGAAGAGTTTGAAACAAAACATAATTGAATCCATTTGAAACAAACATAATCAAAGTATGTGCACGAAATAACAAACTAGATCCATGTAGCATGATTACGCAAGTAAAACAACCACACAAATTTGAAGAGTTTGAAACAAAAAATACTAGAATCTATTTAATGTATTAACAAAGAGGCAAAGAACAAAACCATAGTCACCAATACATTAGGGGCTGCTTGGTCAATCTCTAGCATGCTATGGTGGAAGAAGTCTGTCAAGTCCAGGATGGAGGAAAGGTATTGAAGATCTACAAGTCAAAAAATGTCTAACCACTAAAACAAACAACTCAAACCCTGTTTTATAGAACTTAGAGGATGGAGAAATAGAGGGGGGTGTTCCCTAAAAGTGAAGAGAGATAGAGATGGATTGAAATATCAATCAAACATCTCCAAATTGTGATCCTCGGGTCCACCAACTTAGCTTATTCCAAAAATATCTGTTGTTTCC
>ML808555.1:140841-154909 GCA_009831015.1 Picea engelmannii | reverse complement strand
GTAAAAATTGCTTGCCTTTAAGAATTGTCTTCTTATACCACAATGCCTAAAAGTTGACGTTTACAGTGTCAGACCCACTATAATAACGTATGTGAACATTGCAGGCACCTCTGCAGTTGAGGGAATTGTATATTCGTGCTCCCTTATCAAATGTTCCAAAGTCCATTGGGCAGTTGAAGCACCTCGAAAAATTTATCCTGTACCAGAGTAATCTTGAAACTTTGCCAAACGAATTTTGTGACATGCATTCCTTGAAACACGTCGGGTTAGAGTTTTGTGATAAAATGACATCGCTGCCAGATTCACTTGGGAACTTGAGGAGTCTCCAAAGTCTTGACTTGCACGGGTGTTCCGCTCTGCATATGCTTCCAGACTCGGTTGGGAGCTTGACAGGCCTCCAAAGTCTTACCCTGTACTATTGCTTTGCTCTGCAGACGCTCCCAGACTCGGTTGGGAACCTGACGGGCCTCCAAAGTCTTGACATGTCCTTTTGTTCCACTCTGCAGACGCTTCCAGACTCTGTTGGGAACCTGACTGGCCTCCAAAGTCTTGTCCTGCACAAGTGCTCCGCTCTGTCGATGCTTCCAGACTCGGTTGGGAACCTGACTGGCCTCCAAAGACTTAACCTGTACAATTGCTCTGCCCTGCAGATG
This sequence comes from Picea engelmannii, assembly GCA_009831015.1. Taxonomy (NCBI): domain Eukaryota; kingdom Viridiplantae; phylum Streptophyta; class Pinopsida; order Pinales; family Pinaceae; genus Picea; species Picea engelmannii. The sequence continues at coordinate 154,256 of ML808555.1, read as the reverse complement.
CTCCCAGACTCGGTTGGAAATCTGACGGGCCTCCAAAGTCTGGACATGTCTTTTTGCTCCACTCTTCAGACGCTTCCAGAGTCGGTTGGGAACCTGACTGGCCTCCAAAAACTTAACCTGTACAATTGCTCCGCCCTGCAGACGCTGCCAGACTTGCTTGGGAACCTGACGGGCCTCCAAAGTCTTGACATGTCCGATTGCGAAACTCTGCAGACGCTTCCAGACTCGTTTGGGAGCCTGACGGGCCTCCAAAGTCTTGACATGTCCTTTTGCTCCACTCTGCAGACGCTTCCAGACTCGGTTGGGAACCTGACTGGCCTCCAAAGTCTTGACATGCACCAGTGCTCCGCTCTGTCGATGCTTCCAGACTCGGTTGGGAACCTGACTGGCCTCCAAAGACTTAACCTGTACAATTGCTCCGCCCTGCAGACGCTCCCAGAGTCGGTTGGGAAGTTGACTGACCTCCAAACTCTTTTCCTCAGCGGCTGCTCCACTCTCGAGACGCTCCCAGACTCGGTTGGGAACTTAATGAACCTCATAAATCTTAGCTTGCTCGGGTGTTCCACCAATTTACAGATGCTGCCCAACGTTGAGCGTTTGAGCTCGTTGCGCAGGCTTAAAGTGTCTCAATGTCCCAAACTGCAATGGGGTGCAGGATTAGAAGAGCAGCTGTACCAACGATTGGGAAATGGCTTCAATGGAGTAAGCGATAGCGATAGCTTGATTGGAGAAAGCGAAGAAAGCGAGTAGTAAAATGCAACAGCATTTCATAATTACAATTGTGGTAAGTGCTCACTGCACGCTGCAGAGAGAGGTCTGTCATTAATGAGAAGTAAAATGAATGATATGACGTACACAATGCTCTGCATTTTATTTCATGTGGTGTTTTAAAGTATATCGGTGCAAGCACGAAAGCGGTCCTGTCAGTTATTGCGCGGTAATGATGTTTTTTTATTTGATTTTAAAGACTTTGATGGTACCTTTGGCAAGACAAGCCTAGGGATTGAGTATGCCTTATGTGGTAGAGAATATTTCCCAAGCTTCAGGGGTATTTTGACATGTCTCGGTGCTCCACTCTCCAGACGCTCCGACTCCGATAGGGATATTTTGATGCACTGTATGGTTTCAAACTCGCGAGGCTAGTTTTGGCTGGTGATAATATTTGGTTCTCTTGTGCATGTGTATGTTTATATTGCATCTCATTTAATTTATTAATATGTTTTATTAATTATTTTTCATATATTAGGATAAGATAAATTAAATATGTTTTATTAATAATTTTTGTTATATTAGTATAAAGTAAATTAAATATGTTTTATTAATGATTTTTGGTATATTAATATATAGTTATTTTTATTGAAATTTGAAATGTATTAAGGAAGGTTTATATTTTTGGACGTAACTTTTTTTTTTGGTTTAAAGAGTTAAAATAAAATGTATGTATCTTTAATCTTTAAAGGTAACTCTTTAAAGATATAAAGAGTTTAAATTAAATGAATGCATTTTTTTAAGGTTTAAAGGTATTCTTTAAAGATATAAAGAGTTAAAATAAAATGTATGTATTTTTTTTTATGGTTTAAAGGTACTTTTTAGAGATATAAAAAGATATAAAAAATTACAATAAAATGTATGTATTTTTTTAAGGTTTAAAGGTATTCTTTAGAAATATAAAGAGTTAAAATAAAATGAGTTTGTTATTATTAAATTTTTGAATTATTTTATGTTATATTAATGTAAAATTATTTAATATAATTTTGTTAAAATTATCTAAATTTATTCAAGATTATCAAAAGTATAGAAAGAAAAATCAAACTACTTCACATTTTAAAAAAAAATGAAAAGTGTAAAAACTTAAAATAAAAATTATTTTGGAAAAATAAGAATTAAGATAAAGATTTTTTATTTTCATATATTTAATCTTACTTATTAATAAATTTAAATTTGAAAAATTGACATTAAAACATATCATTATTATATTTATCAAGTTAATATACAAATTTAATTATTAAAAAATGAAAAGTGTAAAAACTTAAAATAAAAATTATTTTGGTAAAATAAAAATTAAGATAAAGATTTTTTTTTTTTTCATATATTTAATCTTTCTTATTAATAAATTTAAATTTGAAAAATTGACATTAAAACATATCATTATTATATTTATTAAGTTAATATACAAATTTAATTATTTAAACATTAAAATGAAAATTCCATCCTATCAAAATATAATATCATTATTATTATTATATTTATTAAATTAATATACAAATTTAATTATTTAAACATTACAATGAAAATCCCATCATATCAAAATATAATATCATTATTATTATATTTATTAAGTTAATATATAAATTTAATTATTTAAACATTACAATGAAAATCCCATCAAATTAAAATATAAGGAAAACTTTTAAAGAGTTAAAATAAAATGTATGTATTTACATTGAGTTTGTTATTACAAAATTAAAAGTAAAAAGAGTTAAAATAAAATGTATGTATTTAAAATGAGATTGTTATTAGATAGATAGATTTTAAGAAGAGAGTTTCTTGTTCTACAAATAAGAAGATATCATGAAGTAATAATGGCGGAATTTTTTGAAATTGGCTTCTAGTAGGAAAAACATAAACTTATGATGGCGAGGCCCTTGCTGCAGGAGATCTGGTAGCAATGGAAGGGGCGTATCACTCAATCGGAATACTCTCTCTGAGTGGTATTATAGGTTTTAGGATAGAAGTTTTTAACTATTACTAGTTTGTCTTCATTGAGGTGGACTTTGGCTTGGTTACTAGCTTGCTTCTTGCCATACTCGAGTTTCTTTGGCTTATAGGATGATTGTGGGGCCCATGGCTTAATCCTTCGCCTTCATGCTAACTACTTCTGTTAGTTAAAGTCTATCGTCTTTTCTTCCTTAGCGGAGTTATCATTTTAAGTTAAATTTCGACTAATTTTTCGGCCACAGTGGAGGTGTTAGATTCTCCGTTGCTTCGTTTATTTTTCTGCACCTTTCCTCTCTAGGTAACTGTGTTTACCTCCAGTTTATCTTAGCTCTCGGCGGTTTCCAGGTTTAGTATTTATGGGTTGTTATAGATGATTTTATTGCTTATTGATTTCCTTGAGACTAACATTTAATACAAGTTGTTAATCAAATCTTGGTCGGCGGTGAAACTTGCTTATTGGACAAACTACTATTGGACCTCCAGGTGGCCACTAAATAGCACTTAACAAACTAACATCTGTAAATGAAGAGGTTCGAGATTTGATGGGCGAAGCAAACGACAGGATATGGCAGGAGGCGGGTCTTTTCACTTCCATTGATAATATTTGGAAACAAGATACAAATAATTATTCCACTCTTTAGAAGGAGGTTGTTCATCCTGCCCGGTTTCCAAGCGTGAGTCCTCACAGTGGCGGGGTGGAATGTCCACCAACACACACTGATTCTTTACCTAGTTTATCAGACTCCGGGCTGGAAGTCCATTTTCAAACTTCTGGGGGAAACCAGAGCTACGAAGGTAACAAGGAAGGCTTCTCTGGTTTTCAGAAGAAGGCAGTGGATAAAAATTTACATACTCGCAAATATAGAAAACAATGGAAATCTAATAAGGTTTTGAGGCGATTGGTTCTTGGCTTCGATATTGGTCTAGAGGAAACTTGTAGAATGTCGCTCTGCGGGTTAGTTGGTAGATTCTCTTATGAGAATTTACGTAAGGATACTTTTCTAGTTTGGCTGGAAAAAGTCTAGAAGCCATTATTAGGATATATCCTCGAGATATTCTACCTTACAAAAGGCTGGTTGGGCTTCATTTGTAAGTCTTTGGAGGATGCCTCACTCATACTGGCTAAAAGGTGGTTAAATGGTGGTAGTAGTATTATGATTAAAAGGTGGAGAGTTGCTTTTGATTCCACAACAAAATATTTTTCTCATATGCATTTTTGGATACTCTTACCAGGGTTGCCTTGGTACTTCTGGGATGAAGGTGCGCTCCGGGATATAGGGGATTTTCTCGGCCTGTTTATTGTGGTTGATACATAATCACTCACTACGAGTTCAAGGAAGATTGGTCGGGTTTTAGTTGAATTGGATATTCACCAGGGGCTTCCGGAAAACTTGGAGATTGATTGGAGGGGTCGGTGCTATCTTCAGTGTTTGGACTATTTAGGAGTACCCTTTAGATGTAGTTATTGTCACAACACAAGTCACTTGTGGCGTAACTGTAAGGGCATTATTGATTCAGAGGATGACACTGAAGGAACCTTTCCAGAGTATGACACACTAGATACTTCTCAGGAAACTGGGTTCTATGTCTCTAGACCCATTCAACTGGCCTAGGGAGATGACAACTTACTAGGAACAATGGATTCTTTAGTGGGTAAGTTGCAGATCTTTTGTCATATTCTCTTTTCCTCTTTGTTTCTCATGGAAAGGGATGCAATTAACTCCTCGAAGTGGTTAAAAAACATGAAAACTAATGTTGAATTTTCTCGGGTAGTGGATGGGGGGGTTTCAGTAATTGCTAAGATACCAGTTGTGGGTCAAGTCTTATTGAACCCTATCCCAGTTACTTCCACAATGACTGTATGGTAATTCATAGAATAACACTTCAGGGATATTGGATATGCCGACTACTGAACCATTTACTGGTTCCCAACCATCGCAAATGGAATATCCGTCTATGCTTCCTGGTTATCGGGAACTAGAGGAAGACGAAGCTTCACTCTCTACTGTCTTAGACTCCTATATACCCTTTATCCGAGATCGTGACTCTTCAGTTAATTTACAGGGCTTCCTTGGGAAGTCTGTTATAAAACCTCCTATCGTTGTTGGCGAAGCTAGCTCATGCTCGATGGAGGGTGGGTCAGGGAAGGAATATGCTTGCTCCCGTGGGCTAGGCATTGAAAATTCGCCTATAAAAACTAGGAGCACGCGTAAAAAGTATGCTACATTATCTTCATTAGATTCAATTACTCCTACTACTTCAGAGGGTGGGGCAATTAGAGCAGTGAAGGCCCTGGCGAGGGAAAAATAATGTTTTTTCTCTCTCTCAATCTCAGAGGGACCGGGGGCACCCTAAAAACTATCTCGTTTCGAAGGGTTCTTGAAAAAACTCGCTCGGATATATTGTATTTTTACAAGAAACACTGGTACATTCTGAGAAAGCTCGGAATTTTATGAGCACACTTAGGCCATCTTGGTATAATTGTGCAGTCAACTTTGTTGGAACTTCTGGCAGTATGTTCGTATCATGGGATCCAAATGTTTTTGATTTAGATGCTTTTCTTACCTATGGTGGGATCTTATTGACAGGTTTCAGTTTAGCAAATAAAAATGATGTCTCCTTCTTGAATGTTTATGGGCCTTGTTTGGAGCGGAAGCATTTCTGGAATCAAGTGGCGGACTCTGATTTATTATCTATAAAGAATCTAATCATTGCGGGGGATTTGAACTTGACCCTATCATCGAAAGAGGTTTGGGGAGGCTCCTCATCAGTGGGATTTTCGGATGGTTATTATAAATCCTTTTTCCAAGAGAAGCATCTTGTTGATGTGGTTCTAAGTAAAATTGTTCCTACTTGGAGAAATGGTCGATCTGGTGCTGAGCGGATTTCCAAGTGATTGGACAGATTTCTCATTGCAGAGGACTATCTTTCAAGGGTAGGCATTTATCGTTCTTGGGTAGAATACCCATTTATATCTGATCACGCCCTGATTCTGCTCTAGTTGGAGTTGCCTCCAAATTATAAAGCTTATCCATTCAAACTCAATCCTCAATGGCTTTTGGATCGTGAATTTGAATTGATGGTTTAGGCTCTTTGGAACAAACCAAAATATATTGGCAAAGAAGGTAAACAAAAAAGACTTATTCAGAAATTAAAGGATCTAAAGGATAAGACAAAGCATTGGCAAAAGATTTGTTATCAACAGGCAAGTGATCATCTCAAAGGTCTGGAAAAGGATATTTCCGCTCTTCTACAAGATACATTGGAAGGTGTTATTACTATAGAGAAATAATCATTATTAAAATCTATGGAATAGGAATATAATAGATTGTTAAATAAAAATGAAGAACGTTGGCGCCAACACAGCAGGGCCATATGGATTCGGAGCGGGGATCAAAATACAAATTTTTTTCATAATTTTTCAAACTTCAGGCGCAATAAAAAATACATTTGGGAGATTATGGATGATGAGGGACACATTCGTTCAGGTCAAAATAACATTAAAGCTGAAGCAGTCAACTATTTCAAACTGTTTTTCAAGGAGAGTACAGTCTCTTCCAGATCCGAACAAGTCAAGGTGGCAGAGAAATTCTCTAGTATGATCACAGAAGCTGAAGATGAAGGTTTGTATGCCCCGGTGAGTTTGGTGGAATTAAGAGATATCCTAAAAAATTTCAAGATTGATAAGAGTCCAGGCCCTGACGGCCGGACTGTGGAATTCTTTGTACATTTCTTCGATCTTGTTAGGGGGGATCTTATGAATATGGCCGAGGAGTCGAGATTGAAAGGAAAAATTTCTGGTGGTTTAAACTCGACATTCATAACTTTAATCCCCAAGATAAACAAGCCTACTTCTTTCGGGGATTTTAGACCGATCTCTCTGTGTAACCATTGCTATAAAATAATTTCAAAAACTATAGAAAATAGGATAAAGCCTATCTTGTCTAGATCGCTTTCCGATGAACAACTGGGATTTTTACAAGGGCGTCGAATCCATGATGTTATAGGCACTGTTCATGAGTGCTTCCATAGCATAAAAAAGAAGAAGATACATTCTTTAGTATTAAAGATGGATCTTCAAAAAGCATACGACTGTATCAACTGGGATCTATTGAGGATGATTCTTATTCAGATTGGTTTGGATACAAAGGTGACAAATCGGGTCATGAGTTGTGTGGACTCAACTTCTTTCGCTATATTAATAAATGGAGAGGCAACCGATTTTTTCAAAAGTGGTAGAGGCTTAAGGCAAGGATGCCCTTTGTCACCCTTACTCTTTATCCTAGTTATGGAAGGTTTAAGTTTACTATTAAAGGAGAGTCAAAGAGAAGGGAAACTGACGGGCATAAACGTTTCAAGAACTATCAAAATTATCCATATATTATTTGTCGATGATGTTATTATTATGACCAATGCTACTGTGGAGGAATGGTGGGAGATAGACAAATTATTAAAATCTTTCTATTTAGCATCCAGATTGGTGATAAATGCTACAAAATCCACTTTACATCAAGCAAGTCTGTTGGAGCAGGAGTTATCTGATTACAAAGCTATGTTTCCTTTTAAATTTTTTGATTTGGCTTTGGGTTTTAAATATCTTCGTTTTTATTTAAAGACTGGTCCCCAGTGGGCGAGTGATTGGAATTGGCTGATCCAAAGAATGGAAAAAAAGATTACTAACTGGTGTTTCAGATGGTTATCCTTGGGTGATAGGCTTGCCTTGCTAAAAGATGTATTAGAAAGTCAACTTGTCTATTGGTTGTCTTTAGCAGTGATTCTGTCTTCGGTATTAAATGCTTTGAGGAAATTAATGGTCAATTTCCTATGGAAAGGTAATCGGGATACAAAACAATATCATCTTTGTAAATGGGATCAAATTTCTTTACCAAAGCACTATGGGGGTTGGGGTCTTCGAAATATCATGGATTTCAAGCATGCTTTGGCTGCGAATTCGCTCTGGAGGATATTAACGAGTTCTGGTATCTAGCACCATGTTATAAAGGACAAATACATTCCACAGAAAACTATAAAAAATTGGTTCAGGTCTGCGACCTTTCAGCAAAAAGAAACTTCCATAATTTGGGGCGGACTTTTAAAGTCTGTTCATTTAATTAATCATTGGCTGAGTTGGAACCCATGATCAGGCCAACTCATTTCCCTGGGGGAAGATAAGATTCTAGGGATGGGGGAGAAATCCTTTCTCTCAGTTAATCTGATTTCTGCTCAGCATCATAGGAATATATATACATTGGCTCAGGAAATGAAGACCAACGACAACTCTCTTTTTACGAATTATTGGCTTAGAAGTAATGAGATAGGACTAACAAGTGATCTGGCCATTGAATGGGATCACTTCAGAAAGGAATTAATGGACTCTGGAGTGTATCTGCAGAATCACGAAGACACATTGCTATGGAAAGGTGGTGATCGCTCCGGAATACCTACTGTCAATTTTTTTTATTGGGCCATTCTGTCAACAAAGAACTTGTGGAAATTCGGGGGCTGGCGTAGAGCAATATGGAAATGGAAAATCCAATTGAAAATAAAACTATCACCTGGGATACTCTTCATTCCAGAGGTAGAGAAGGTCCTGGGTTATGCTATTTATGTAATCAGGATTCAAAAACTATTGACCATCTATTCCTTCACTGTCCTTTCACCCAGTCTGTTTGGAACAAGGTAAGATTAATGCATGGAGATAAAACGAATTGGTTTGGTGTTACTCTGGCAGAATGCATTAAGAATTGGTATGAGGATAAGTCGGTCCCATCGACTTTCACTGCACTTATTTGCTGGAACATCTGGAACGAAAGGAACATAGCCATTTTCGAGGGGAACACACCTTCCCATCTTGCAGTGATCTTTAAATCCCTTGCACAACATCTCGACAATGAGGGGAAAAAAAGGATAAACTTCCAAGGAGTATTATGTTACAAAAACATAACAACTTTCTGATTGGATATTTTGATGGGGCTTCCGAACATGATGGATTATGTTGTGGAGTGGGTGGTGTTATAAAATTTCCAGATTATTCTATCACAAAATGGGCATACAACTGCGACAGAGGAACTAATACAAAAGCTGAACTTTTGGGTGCATGGGCTACCCTCTTTATGACTTCTCATCTTTTAATCAATTGCTTACAAATTTTGGGCGATTCCAAAGTAGTGATTGATTGGTTATCAAATAGCGGCACTCTCAAAGGCTGTGCTATCGAGGGATGGAAAGACAAGATAAAGGACATGGTTAAAGGCTTTGCCTTTATCAGGTTTGATCATATTCCCAGGGACTTCAACAAGGATGCAGATCTCTAATCAAAGTAAGTGCTTGGAGAACCAGAAGGATGCATTGTGTTCTATCAATGGACCAATGGTATAGCGTGACAAAGGAGACATATCAACTTTCTTTAGTATTGCAGTCTTATTTTGTTTTTTGTTGTTGTCCTTTGTTTTTGTTGATGTGTATGGCGAGTTTCATCTGCTAGCTTTGAGGATTTATTTTTGTATTAGATATGATTACTATTTGAGCTGGTCTCATTTTCCAATCTAATTAGGGAAAAGTTTGAGCCTAGTTATGAAGGCAAAGATGTAAAATAATTATATTACTAATATAATTGAGATAATTTTTCTATTGGAAAAAAAATAAAAATATAAAGAATTAAAATAAAATGTATGTATTTACAATGAATTTGTTATTACTAAATTTTTGAATTGTTTTATGTTATATTAATGTAAATTCATTTAAGATAATTTTGTTAACTATCAAAAGTATAGAAAGAAAAATCAAATTACTTTACATTTTAAGGAAAAATTAAGGAAAAATGAAGAAAATTAAAATAAAAATTATTTTTCCAAAATAAAGATTAAAATTATATATATATATATCTTTTTCATATATTTAATATATTTAGTCACAGGTTCAAATCCAGAGGGGGTAGGGTATGTATACTTTCATAGACTTTACCAGTGAAATCACTGGATAGGGTATGTATACTTTCATAGACTTTACCAGTGAAATCGCTGGACAGAGGGGATCCCTTGTCCCACAAACAAGGAGGTCTCATACACCAATTTGATGTGCTGTGACCTTAAAAATAAATTATTATTATTATTATTATTAATAATAAAGTAATAAAAATCCAATCATTTCAAAATATATTATTATTATTATTATATTTATTAAGTTAATATACAAATTTAATTATTTAAACATTACAATAAAAATCACATCATATCAAAAATATAAGGAAAACTTACATCATATCAAAATATAAGTAAAACTTTTAATTTGTAATTTCCAATCTTTGAAACTCTTAATTTATATTCTAACTATCTATCATTTTAAAACTTTAATGTATAGATTTTTCGAAAAAAAAATGTAAATGAAAGTTTTTAATGTGTAAACATATGTATTTATTATTAACCTATCAATTAAAAACTATTCAAGTTTTTAATATATAAATATGTTTATTTATTATTATTTATTAATAATTATTATTATCCTATCAATTAAAAACTATTCAAGTTTTTAATATATAAATATGTTTATTTATTATTAATTTGTTATGTATATGTATGTTTTTAATATATAAATATGTTTATTTATTATTAATTTGTTATGTATATGTATGTTTTTAATATATAAATATGTTTATTTATTACTATTTATTAATAATTTGTTACGTATATGTATGTTTTTAATTGATGTATTATAATTGTAAAATATGTTAATAATATTTTTCATGGATATAATTATATATTCATTTATTATATATATATTTTTATTTCTCTATATTTGTTTAAGATATTCAAATTAATTTCTTCTTCTTCCAAATTAACATATATTTATTTAATATTTTTGTTTATTAATTTATTATAGTTGTATGCATATTTTTATTTCTTCATATTTTTTAAGATATTCAAATTAATTTCTTCTTTTAAATTAACGTATTTCTTTTATTATTTTTGTTTATTCATTTATTATAGTTGTATGTATATTTTTATTTCTCCTCACTCATTTATCTTTTAAGTCTTCACACCTTATTAACATAACGAAATTGTTATAACTTTATTTTTTAATTTAATATTTTTTTTTAGATTTATATATTTTGTCATTTTCATTAATAGTATTTCTAATTTACATAAATTAATGCACTTCTAAACCAAAACCAAAAACTATACGTAAGTAAAGGCTAATAAAAAAATAATAATATTGATAAGTTAAAGTAATACCTTATTTTGGGGCATTTATACCTCTCTATATAAAAGTATAATTTAAAAATATTACTTAAAATTTTATGGAATTGTTTTTTTAAATTAAGATTGGGAAATATTTATATTAATATGTACTTAAATATTTTATATTTCTTGGGTACATATACTTTGATGTTTGTCTTAAACTTTGCTTTTATTTTTAGATCAACTCAAGAAGTAATAATCCAAGAAAATATTTGGTAAAATGTTCAAAAAACATGTAGAAAAAGACTAGTTAACATTAAAAGAGATTTCATTGATTTTGACAAAAGGTATACTCTAAAAATTGGATAACAAGAAATCAAGTGTAGATGACACAACTCGCTTCAGTCAGAAAACCAACAACTATAGAAACATCGTCATTTGAGAACATGCCACATCCACCAACCATCAAGGTCGTTGCAATTTTCTCCGAGTCGGGGATGTAGTATGACTTTGTTGGCCATATTAATGTACTGACATGTCTAAGGGGGTTTTTAACTCAGTTCTCAGCACTGGATGTGCTTTGATTTAACCACTTGACCATGACCTAATTAACTGCAATCATTGGTAGCTTACTTTCACATGAAACAACAATAACATACTGCTATTATGAAACTTTTACAATCTTATGTACTCATTATGAAGTGATCAAGCATCACAAATGGCGAGACCTAATATATGTAAGTTTTGGATGTATACAATGATTTCAATATCAATCTTATTACTTCAACCATAGAATGCAAGTTGGTGAATAAGCCATGAAGAATCAACTTGAAAATGCATTAAAGAACTATGCCTTGTAAATTAACTTAACTGCAATGTTGAAATTAGTCTTTCTGGTAGACACGTATGACATGCTTGCTCCAGACATAAGCTTGGTTGAGATATGCCACACCATATTATCTCATTGAAGGCAACAAGAAGCAAGCATGGGAAGAGGATAGAATAATGAAGATTAAGAAAATCCCTTACAATAGAATCACTTTCATCAAAAGTATTAAAAAGAACAACAATCCTTGATGCCACTATTCATGCACTCAATTTTGGAGCTTGAATTTAATATCATTATTCCTTTTTGGGGTTTAAGTAGAGACTCCTTGTCATTCCTGTTATTGACCAAGTTTTATTAGGTAGGAACACCTTCTAATTATATTTTGTAATGATTGATTCTCTATGTATTAAAATGGTAACGACAATTGGTAATTCAAATCTTGCATCAAATCATAAGCTTTTAAAAAAATGTTCTACCACCAAAAGGTAGCTATAGTTGTTGAACATAAGAGCTGAGGATTCTAGCATGCATCAGTTGGGTAGTTATAAGTTTATTGGTAGCACTTCAACAACAGATGAAAAATACATTTTTAACAATTGTGTGAAAATTATAAAGATGTGCAAAGTTTCTTGCAAACACTTCACGACCTTTAAAAAAAATATTGTCTCCCAACTCTACGAACACATTGGCATTTTTTCTAAAAGGCATTTTGTATGGTTTATTGAACCCATCTAAAAGAAATTTTATCATTTTGTATGGTTTATCAAACCTAGTAGCGTTTTCACAAAATAATGGTGGTTCTTCATTTCAAATTTATGTTAAATTCATGTAAATGCTACAAACAAGATAACCTGATTTGGAGATTCAAAGAACTGGGTGCTTACCAAATTAATATGAAGAAGTCGTCAAATGAAAGATTGTATCCTCTTTGGTTTTAGACCAACTAAAACTATACCCTTGTCCATGAAAGTCTCATTTCTCTCTTGACATAAATATTGATTTCTCAGAACTTGGCCAAGCGAAATTCTGGGTTTTCGAAAATCTTATTGATTTTTCCCACCCCACTGAAGGGAAAATGAAACGCTACGAAAAATCCAAAGAGAAAATTCGTTGGAACGACAAAAGGACACCGAGGATGAAATTTTTGTCACAACCTCCATTTCCATCGTCCTTAAGTAGGGATGAAACTATTCCATATAAACCCCTCGATTCCATGAAGCATGGGATAAATAAATACCAGAAAAATCGTCATTCCAACAGATCTATGTGAATGGAAAAATTGAACAAAGTAAACGTGAAATCCACAGGGAAAAATAAATCCAAGTGATGGCCATTCCAATAAAATTGGGGCGAAAAATATCTGAATAATTGCCATTACCAGAAAAAAAGGGTGAATGGAAGGCGCTGGTTTGAATTTTAGGAGGAGAAATGGATTTCACAACTCTCCCTTCACAAATTCCCATGGGCTAATGGTTTTACATATAATTTCTATATAAGAAATATGGGGCTATGTATAGTCAAACCCCTCTTTGCAAATAATTGGTCCAACTAAAATTACAAACACCCTAATTTTGCCTCTAAATTTTTCTATGCCATTCTCTCTCTCTCTCTCTCTCTCTCTCTCTCTTCTTTTGTTGCTCTCTCCCTTCCTCCCTCTATGCCCCCTTTCTCTCTCTCCACCCACTCTCTCT
>ML808555.1:114458-140484 GCA_009831015.1 Picea engelmannii | reverse complement strand
CTCTCTCTCTCTCTCCTTATCGATCAAATTGTATGCTAATTCATTGACATTAAATTATCAACCGAGAAGCTTGTAAACTTAGAGGTGCAAGCACACGAAATATATGATCAAATCTTATCCTAACAAAGAAATGTCAACAACTATGCAAACCAAGAAAAACAAGTAAAACAATAAAGTGATGTAAATTAACACCAATGATTCATCACTGGGACAAAAGAATAACTTAGACATGCTATAAAGGTTCATATCATAGTCTTTCATGGAGGCATGCTCATGTGATTAATTGTGAATCGCTAACTTAAGTTTCATGTCCTTCAATGGATTCTAATAGTGTTACAAACTGCGAGAATTTAATTAAAAGTGAATACAATGGAAAACCAAATGAAAAACAATTAAAACAAACTTGGAAATAAATGCAAATAAATGTAACTAAGACTCAAGGATCATTCTTCAAATGGATACAATAGTGAGAACACAAATGACAACAAATACCAAGAATGAAAGTTACAACAAACATATAAAAGAAGGATGAATTTCTGAACTGCAAATAAATGACAATACTTAGACAACGAGAAGAATAAATGGGATGATATGCACCCTACATTTTCTGTGTTTAATGGATTCCTAATATGAAAATGTATAATAAACTCAATCAATCTTAAAATAAAAAAATAACAGAATGAAATTTGAAAAATGAGAAGGGGGTGGATCGAGTTATATGTGCATGGATTTGTTGGTACAATTAAACAAAGAATTATCAAAGGATTGAATAGAGACAAATTACTTTTGTAATTCAATCTCTCAACATATAAGATTGTGGGCATAGTAATTGAAGATGATTTATATTTTATTTATGGAGTGATGGAAGTGATGATGGAATCGATTTCCTTGAATGTGCAATGGAGTTATAATTTAATCAATTCACATAGAAGAATTGAAGAACAATTATGCAATGGAATGGGTGTTTGTACTTTTTAAATTTTTATTGTTTTAATAACACGCACAAGATATAAATAATAGAAAGAACAACGATTATGACTTATGAAAGAAATAACAAATAGAGTTGCATTAGTGGAAATGGATTTGCACACAATTGAAGAATATATCCAAGCATTGATCTAATTGAAATAAAAATTACAATTGAATATAAACTAATTAGAAATTACACCACACAATAAAATGGAAATGAAATGAACTAAAGCTAATCTACTGCACCAAAGGAAATATATAAATGCTTACCCACACTAAGGGGCCCTTCCCAGATGGTCAATGTTGCTAGGAAAGATCAGATCAAGCCAAGGAGATGCACCACAATTCAACAACCATTAATTCTTCATTCACATCAAAACTCTGAGTACAGAAGACAAAGATCAACTTTTTGATACAAATTCAATCACTGGTAATAACAAATTGATNTTTTTTTTTTTTTTTTTTTTTTTTCTGTTACACTATTATCCACCATTATTTATACGGGTTGGTGGGAGTAACAAATCAAACCGTTTTTAGAAGTGGTCGTTTTTTAGGAGAAACCGTATGAAATAAACATTTGATTTATTTAGGAGGTATCGACTCATAGAATAGTTCGATTAACCTCTTACATATCTTTTACTAAACAATAGATAACTGAAAATCAGACCAAATCTCCTCTATTGTGATGTGGGAATCTATGTGGCACATGTTGTCCAAATCTTTGACCAAAGGCCGGCGGTTGAGAGGAACGACCTAGGTACGATTTCTTGAACAAAATACCATATTGGGGACGTGCCAAACAAAATCCATATTTCCAAGGCTACAACATCAAATCTAGGTGTCGTATTTGTTTTTTTTTCAATTTCGGGTTTTGTATTTGTTTTTTTTCAAATCTGGGTATTGATTACAAATCTGGGAAAATTTATGCGTTTTAGGTAGATTGACATTGAAGAACTGAGCATAACTATCAAATCTGCAACTTATTTATGAAAATGATTGGTGCCGTTTGTAATTTTCCATATTTGGAACAAAAACCATTTTTTATAATCTTCGGATTCGTCTTCATTTGCCAAAAAATCGCATTGCATATCTATTGTTTGAAAATCGCTGCCAAATTGGGATGAACTATTGTTTATGAACTTGAGGTCCCCACGTGTGTTCTAAGAATTGTGAGAGCATGTCGACGTTACTGGGGAGAAAACCCATGTTCTCAATTTTCTCTTGGAGGTGCGCCAATAGTCTAATATATAATGTCAGGTAGAGGAACTGTAGTGATGGTACATGAACTGAACTAAACTAAACACACTTCAGACACCATCATTAGTAAAACTATGATATAATTGTCTTTAATCACTAAAAACATAGAAAAACGATGTATTAACCATATGAGATGTATAACTGTGAATAATGAAGGTTTATGGCGTAATTGGACACATATCATCTGTGAAATGTGAGAAATGGTTTAAGAATAATGACTTTATTGGGCAGAGACTTATGAAAAAAACATAGCCCAACACTCCCCCAAACCCGAGGGTTTTCATGTCCTCATGCAAACAAGAACTTGTGAATCTTTGTTTGTTGTTCATTGTATACTATGTTTAATTATCTCGCATGAGTAGATATTTGTGGCATTGTTTCTTTGTGCTAGTGTTGGTTCTTGTGGAGCAACACTTTGGAGGCTGAAAGTGTTGATTCTTGTGGAGAAACAACCTTCACAACTTAATTTTTATCATATGGTCAMAATGAACATATTTTAATTTAGTTTCCTTTAAAACATAGYAACAAAAATTGTCATGAAAATGAAGGACACACAAGGGATGGGCATTATGAGGGATGGTGAATGAGTGTGGAGAATGGTTAGTGAAATGATGAAGATGGTGGGAATATGAATATGAACTTGGACACTTTTATACTCTGTACTTTACTTTCATTTTAAGACCAATATTTAGTCGTGGTTCTTTGCTTGGATAGGCACCAATGACTTCATCCTCTTATTGAGAACATTCAGATAATGATCATAAGAATGTTTTATTATGTACAAGGAGAAGACACTATGAATGTTGCTTTGTATTTGTACTTGTATACCACATATTTTATTTTCATTGCTTGGTCTTATGATCAAAATATAGATTTTATTATGAATGGTGGAGTGAAAATGGAAGGTTTTTTGGGTAGTTGTGATGGTACTTTGTAAGTGGTGATAATGTGTAGTGCAATGTGGAGTGGGTAATAGTGGTTATGCATCATGATGTTTTTCAAATTTTTAGTGAATTAAAGAGATTTATACATGTTTTACCTCAAGTTACCTTTGCTTTGAATTCTGATGTGCTACCATCTAAAATGAAGGATGTGATGCATGTTGATTGAATGTTGAAGATGAGAGTGAGAAAGGTTGAGAAATATTGATAATATGAGAGAGAATTGAAGTTGATGAGATATGAATCTGTTGAAAGAGGTTGAACTAAATCATGCTGGAGGAAGAGAAAAATGGTTGAGATGAATTGAATATGTTGGAGATCTTAAAAAGAATCTGGAGATCTGGAAGGGATCTAAAGATCTTCCCCAAACCCAAGGATTTGCATGTCTTCATGCAAACTGTTTAAGACTGAGTGGCAGTCTTTTATTGGAACAAGCTGCTACAAGAAAACATATTGTTACAAGATTTTGTTGATACCATGAAAACATATAGTCTTCGTACTTTATTCACATGTATGTACAAGCTAGTCCATGTGAATGAATGTTCTTGAAGTCAAACATGGACAATTTTCATTGGATTAGCAATCAATAATGGAAACCATTAACCAACACGAGACCACTCACCAATAATGACAATGAGTGTCGAGGTACTAGAGTACAACCAAGAAGGTACAAATATATATCTTAACAAGATTTGACGATCAAGGGACATTGATGTATTTCCATGATTGTCTATGAGGAAATCTGCCATTAAGGCATGCAAACTTCAAGGTACTTTTACATTCTCTAACCTCGACCCCAGATGATGTGTTGGAGTCGATGGGATAAGATTTGTCGGAAGGTGGGCCTTAAGGAATCCCACATGAACTGACATGAGTATAAATGATTTGAAGAATACAATACAATATTTGAACCAACATAAACTTACAGAACTTATTGTGAACTTTTCCTGCCAAATTCCTTGTTTTCAAACAAAACTCATATCAAGTTGCACTAGTAAACTGGTTTTCACAATTGGACTTATTTTTCTCTTTACTATTTTATTTATTTATTACATTATCCTACCCTACTTGAAAAATGAAACCCTTTGCTCAAGTGTAGGAGTATTTCCAGTGAAGCCATGTGTGTAAAATGATTATAAATATATTCATACTTAGGTTTGAAATAGATGCTTTAATGTATACTAGAGCATGAGATACCAACTGCTTCAAATGATAGGATGTCACTTGAGAATTGTTGAAGAATAAAGTGGTGTTTCAACCTGATAGTCATCTGGAACCAACATTCAATGTAGTCATGATGCTCTTGATTCACTTTTTCATTTGGACCAATTTGTATGTCTTTTTTTGCAACTCCATGAAAATATCCTACTATCAGATGGTTGGTCTCTTGAATGCATAGAGGATCGAATTATAGGCATGCTAGGAACTCCTCGATCTCAGGTTCTAATGGTTTCTCTCTATTGAATGTGACTCATGATTTCTTGGTTTCCTCGGAAATTTGGCAAGGGTGATCAAATAAGGCTCCTAGATATTATTGTAGATGTGGTTCATAGATTTTTTGTTCTTCTATCACTTCAGGGGAGGTAGATAGGTTCTTGACTACTATCAAGATTTTCTCTTCCTGAGAGGCAGAGATCCCAACTGGTGCTAGGATTTGAGAGAGTTCTTTCAAACTCTTGATCATTCTTGAATATTGCTTTGTTGGTTGCTAATCCATGTCTTTCACATGGATTATTGTATGAGGGGGGTTCTTACTGCACCAAAAGAAAAAAAATTCTACTTTAAAGAAATGAATGAAATATGCTAAAATAAAACAATTTCAAAGCAAAACTCATCATGTACTCGAACGTCCTCATGCTACTAAGACCCTGTTGTCACCAAGTTATATGTTGATATGAGTTAACTTCTTCATTTCTATGAATCAAACTAAAAGAAAACACACTTGCATAAAATGAAACTAACTTGTTGTTGACGATTAAAATCACAACGAGGATTTTGTCCGCAAAGTATTGCTAAAGACTATTATTATAAGATAACGATATATATAATACTAGTAGGTGGTACCCCCTTGTAGAATGGACGATCAGATCTAGTTCTTGTTTGATGTTATGCTATTGTTCGACATTGCTTAGAGGGTTCTACATGGTTGATGAAATCTTGGTTTTATTTGCGACATAATAGCAAATGGATAATGCACATTATGTGTTGTTTCTAATTGCTCTAATCTCTAAAATCCATATTGTGTGAATGAATTATATCCACTGTTATCACATTGCTATTAGAGCCATGATCTGTTACATGTTGCACCTACACAAAACACATGTTAGTCATGACAAAAGATAAAAGAAATATGGAACAAATCCAATGGAAAAAAAACTATCCTATACTATGCTACATGATATGCAAATGAAATTAAAAGGATTGTTGTTAGTCCTAGCTAACAAAGTTAGTGGATATACGCTTTTTTTAGCTATATGAAAACACGGTTGATATACATTATGGTATAGTTAGAAATGGTTAAATGAGATTGGGGTGGTGCATTTGACAAGTGATGGATGTTAAGTTCGATGCATAGATTAATTAAAAGGATTAACAGAGGGTTGGATGCCATGTACTAAGGAATTGAATGACTGGAGGATGGAGGTGACGTGCATTTACTACACATCACTCCATACCTCTCCCACTGGCTGTCACCCTAGCTTGGCTATTGTTCAATTGTGTTTCTGTGGTTAATCTCTGATTTTCAGGCAAGAGAAGAATCGCTCGACCAAGCTCACATTTTTAAGGCTTTTGGTTACAGGTATGTCTTTTTTTCCATCCATGAACCCACTCTGGTTATGAAATAGGTATTAGCTTGGTGATGTATGGGTTTGTGATTTCTTAAGACTCACAACTTTGTAAAATTGTGATATTTCTCTGGAATGGATGGTTGGTGTGGTTTTCATTGCAATGATGTTTGAAGTCACAGTTTTATTGATCATTCTGAGTGTTAGAAGCCATGAAGACTCTCTGTCATCCTTATTGGTTTTGGTTGAATGGTTTCATTCGGTCCAGATTGACTGCCTATCTATGCACATTCTTATCACCATACTCATTCGTTTTGTTGTTATGGGGTTGCTGGGTTTGAACCACGTGTCACTGTGTATCGTTTCACCTGGGTATTGGTTCATTCATGCTACTGATGTTTACGCAGTGGGTTATGATGGCTATTATGCCAAGGGGCTTTCTTAAGGTTGATTGCTATTTCTCAACTCTGTTTTATCTCAATATTCTTCGGGTTGATTGGGAAAACCACGAGGGTTATACCTTGCATTTTCTCAGTGTTATTACAGGACCAAAATGAAGCCTTTGCTCCTCTATTCATTGTCTCTCCTATCTCATGAATTTTCACCCTATCTGCAAAGTTATTGGTGGTATGTCTTGTGTGTCTTTTACACATCAAAATTACTCACTTCAATGATGACCTATTATCATCATTTCAAGTGTTGCAAGTGTCGCATTTTGGCCACAAGTGTCGCAGACATCATACAGTCATCTTGCCCATGTCATGTGTTGAACGACATCACAAGGAACACTTGAAGACACCCTCTGATACTGGTTAAAGAAGAAAAAATCATTTGATGAAGAGTACAAAGCTTTTTCCATGAAAAAAACCACTTAAAAATGAATTTTGAAGGCCAATGCTCCCCTACCCACTGTTAGGGAGTGCTAACGCTCCTTGACCTTCTTTGGGGGAGCATTCCAGCACTCTATGCACCCTTCTGGGGGAGCGCTGGGATTTTTTGAGGAAATTTTGGGCAACGCTCCCTTACCCATTATTAGGGAGTGCCATCGCTCCTTGCCCTCCTTTGGGGGAGCGTTGCAACACTATGTGCCCCATTCTGGGGGAGCGCTGGGCTGTTTGAGGAGATCTTGAGTTGTTGAGGAAAATCAAGGAAAAATCCCCCTTATCTTTGGAGTTGGTTGGATTCAAATCTGAGATCAAGGCTGGATCTTAGGGAAGATCCACAACTGATGGAAAAGGATCCTCAACCTACCCCAAGAATCTCTAAGGTGGTTGGGTCTCTCCAAGATTATATAAGGAGGCCTTCTCATGGTGAAAGGAGATGGAGATATTGAGAGATACCTAACTTATGATCTCATAAGGAAGGAGAGAACATTGAAGGCATCAAAATTATGATCTCATAAGGGAGATAATCAGTAAAGCATATTCATTTTGATTGTGGATTATTTGAGCAAGGGGCTGGACAAGGAGAGATGGAAGAGGCTGCTGCAACTTCATCAAAGGTCTGTAAGTATTGCTATCTAGTTCTCATTAATACATGTGCTTGGACTGTTTCTTTCAAGGTTGTGTATGCCTACATGAACTTGTCTTTTATAGATAGATGTAGTTTTGAATTAATCATGGTAGAATAGGAAGTTGTTTTGTCTTTGATGTTATTGGATTGCAGGACTTGTTGAAGAGCTTGGGGATCAAGGCTCAACTTGGACCGGGTAAGGACAAACATTGTAAAAAGGTACATTTGCTTCCTTTTCTCTATTTGATTGACGTAGCTAGGTTTAAAAGGATGTCAGTGACCAAAGTTAGCACCTTTCTGTCTTGATCTTAGAGATTTAGGGTTCAAGAGGAAATCCACTTGTCCGCAGGGGGATTTTCCTGTAACAATTTCCACCATATGGTCTCAGAGGTTTTCACCCGATGTTGGGGGTCGACTCCAGTATCCCTGTGTTGGTCCACATAGTGAACCCTTGATTACTCAAAGCCCAGTTTTTGATAAATGGAACTCGTTATATCATGTCGGGTATATTGTTGATTGTTATGATTTGGTGGTGTATTGTTGACAATGTTCGATTGTTGGCTCGTCTATTTTGATTATGTTGACAATGGTTTTGGTTATTGGTATTTAGTCATTGCATTGGTTATTATAAAACTTGAATCGATAGCTCATCATGGTTAATTGGTTGATTGCAAAAATGGAATTGAATACACAGTCGATGTCTCTTACATTGTAATTATTGAATTGTTAACCCATCATTACTTTATAACTGATTAAGTCACAACAATGCTTCGTGCGTGATGCGTTGGTATGTGTGGGCTTCTTACAACATGTTAAGTTGAATTGATGGTTGCTGCTACTGTGTGTTTTAATTTCCAATCAGGAGTATTGCAATTTAAAAATCATGATAGTCATAGCTTGGTTGTCCACTGCATATGTTTATGGATATCGTTTGGTCACACCATCAGATATGGGCACGGGTTTTTAAATAGTATGGTTTTGTTGAAATTTGATCGATTTGAGAAATTGGATTGGGCATACTGTTGTTGCCTCCTTGTATTGGATTGATAGCTCAACATCATTGATGCTTAGATTTGGAGTAATTAGACATGTACATACATAGAAATGCTCTTGCATTTTGCTAAATGGTCTATATATCCCACAGTATCGTATGAGTTGAAATGGTGATTGTTGCTACTATGTGTTTAAATGGAAAGTCAAGATTATTAAAATTTAAAATATTGATGATTGTGTTTGACTGTCCACTGTGTATGTTTGATGAATATCATGCATCGTAGCAGTGATAGGCACGGGTTCTGTGACAGTATGGTCTCATTACAATTTAATTGTTAAATGAAATTGAGAGATAAAATCGCGCATGCTTTTGTGTCTGTGTTTGATTAAGGAAATAATTCATAGACAGTGGTTGATGTTTTGATACTGAACAGAGTGGAAATAAGTGACTGTGTGTTTATTTGGGAATTCTTTTAAAACATTAAGTGGACAAATGAGAAGAAACATAACTCTTCTATAGGTTGTTGTGGAAGGCATATTGTCTTGTGTTGATGACACTGTGTTAAATATTTAATTGTGAACATTGAGCAAGTTAATACATAGAATTGATTGAATTATACACAATAGTTGTTTAATTGATCACAGTGATTATTTGGTTAGTGTTGGATCTTTTGCGTTTGATATAGAATGGTTTTATGGATTACTTAATTAATTTTATGAACAATATCCGCTCTCTTTCCCTACCATTATCTCACTTTTCTCTAATTACAATCCCCTCGCCTTCCCATATCCATTTTTCACTCCCTGTTCCTAAAATTTAATTACAGTTAAGAGAATTTTGTATTGTAACAGTTCGAGATCATAGTTTCTTGGATGGTTTATAGTGACATTTTCATTGGTTTACATTACAATTGATTGTGTGTTGTCTATGAGCAGTAACCATGATTCTTTTCCCCCTCATTTTAACATTTTTCACTCAATAAAACCCCCTTGCATATCCCATAACCTTTTGTTCACCTCCTTTTCATTGAAAACAGTTAAACAATTTGTATGGATTGGATTGCATGAGTCTGATATGTTGTTGAGCCAAAATTTATTTCATATTTTTAAGGAGTTGTCATGTATGGTTGTTAAAAGAACTATTGTTAATCAATCATGCATGCATGAGTGAGGTTTTTCAGACAAGGTAGCCATGACAGAGGTAACCGAGGAAGACCTAATTGGAACAGGGGCCCTAGAAGGCCTAGATTCTCCATTCACTTTGATGTTGACTCGCAAGAGTTAGGCCAATTATTTCAGGATGGATTTTTCAATTGGATTGGGCAAGGAATGGTGCAACCTAGGCCTGAAAGGCCTCCCTTCCAAGATCCACAAGCAACTGGTATTCCCATACCCCCTCAGGATTACTGCAAATTAAAAGATTGATGATTGTGTTTGACTGTCCATTGTGTATGTTTGATGAATATCATGCATCATAGCAGAGATAGGCATGGGTTCTGTGACAATATGGTCTCATCATTACAATTTAATTGTTAAATGAAATTAAGGGATAAAATCGGGCATGCTTTTGTGTCTGTGTTTGATTAAGGAAATAATTCATGGACAATGGTTGATGTTTTGATGCTGAACATAGTGTAAATAAGTGACTGTGTGTTCATTTGGGAATTTTTTTAAAACATTAAGTGGACAAATGAGAAGAAACAAAACTCTTCTACAGGTTGTTGTGGAAGACATAATGTCTTGTGTTGATGACATTGTGTTAAAGATTTAATTGCGAACATTGAGCAAGTTAATACACAGGATTGATTGAATTATACACAATAGTTGTTTAATTGATCATAGTGATTATTTGGTTAGTGTTGGATCTTTTGCGTTTGATATAGAATGGTTTTACGGATTACTTAATTAATTTGATGAACAATATCTATTCTCTTTTCCTACCATTATCTCACTTTTCTCTAATTACAATCCCCTCGCCTTCCCATATCCATTTTTCACTCCCTGTTCCTAAAATTTAATTACAATTAAAAGAATTTTGTATTGTAACAGTTTGAGATCGCAGTTTCTTGGATGGTTTACAGTGACATGTTCCTTGGTTTACATTATAGTTGATTGTGTGTTGTCTTGAGAAATAACCATGATTCATTTCCCCCTCATTTTAACATTTTTCACTCAATACAAACCCCTTGCATATCCCAGAACCTTTTGTTCACCCCCTTCTCATTGAAAACAGTTAAACAATTTGTATGGATTGGATTGCATGAGTCTGATATGTTGTTGAACCAAAATTTATTTCATATTTTTAAGGAGTTGTCATGTATGGTTGTTAAAATAACTATTGTTAATCAATCATGCATGAAAGAATGAGCTCTTTCATCCGAGATAGCCATGGCAGAGGTAATCAAGGAAGAGGTCATTGGAACAGGGGCCCTAGAAGGCTTAGATTCTCCATTCACTTTGATGCTGACTCGCAAGAGTTAGGCCAACTATTTTAGGCTGGATTTTTCAATTGGATTGGGCAAGGAATGGTCCAACCTAGGCCTGAAAGGCCTCCCTTCCAAGTTCGACAAGACCTTGGTATTCTCGTATCCCCTCATGTCTCATTGCAACCCGAGGTTCTAAAAAATGATGGATGGCAAGAGATTGTCCATCCAACAGTCTCCCAACATCGTGGCTGGCCCAATTTGTCTTTACCTGCTCCTTTGCTTATCAATCAGATTGTTCAAGTTGCCCCTGTCCACTCACGAGTTTAGTCCTCACATGCTAGCAAAAGGTTGAAAATCGAGGCCCACCATGCCCCTTGTTGGCATCAGAAGTCACTCCTGGATTGCAGCATGAGTTAGCTTGATGCCCATCAGTTATGCCACTATTTGTTGATAAAGGGTGATGAATGGAAGTAAACTCAGAACAGTATCTTTCTAACTCAGAAACTAGGCTAGGTATGCACAAGCAGATGAGGTCTTGGTTTAACTTCAGACAGTAAGTTGTAATAAGGGTGAGTAGGAGGAAGACTAATATGAGGAAATGTGAAGGCCTGTTGTAGGCATAGAGCTTCTAACAGCTTGCAGAAGAAAACTTGAACACAAGAACCTCTTATATTCAAAATCAGAAACACTAAAAGAAAATAACAACATTATAATAAATCCTTTATCATAACACAGTCACGATGATTCATGTGAATCAATCAATCATGAACCCTTTTAGTATGAGATCGAAACCATATGAAAAAGAGAACTGCCTTACATTGAAGAAGAAAATTTCATATGCAGATACATAGCCAGGAAAACCAGTGCTTCATTAAAACATTACAATCGAGAGCTTTGCTCTACCATCCATCCCCACAAAAATAGAAAAACTGAGTATATATACTCAGAAAAATCCGCCCAGTAGAGGCATGCTCAAACCTCTATGGCCTGACGTCTCTTCAGTCAAACCTGGATGGAACTCTTTCGTCAGACGCCACCTTAACTCAGCATGGCTCTTGCAGGGGGACCTGCATACAAGGGTACCACAGGCTGATTTCTCCAGGCCTCCCATACCTTCCATTCATGGCTCGAGCTGAGGTTTCATCTACCTGCTCGATTTTCATTAACTGCTTCCCCAGGGAGTGGCCGAGACGATATGCTCAGGAGAAGAGCACGTGCCTGCTCTCTAAGGCTCGGAGGCTAGCCTCCCTTTCTTCTGGCACCGCCATCAATGTAACCCAGGGCCATGACCTGGTGCCTCTCTTCAAGGGTGTTTCGGCATTTTTTCTTTCGGGGATTTCTACTTCCCCTACCTTCAAATCCCCTGGTGCCCAAACTTGCGAAACGACCCTCCAGGATCAACGGTTGGATCGACTTTAAAAAACTGACGGCCATGATCATTTTTCCATCGAACAACCCTGGCCCTGAGTGCTCACTTTCTTTGGTCTTACTCCATACAACCCTGGCACTAGGATCATGGGCCCAACACTAAAGGCTCTTTCACATTTCGCAATTTGGGGATGGCAAGGAGCCGACCCCTTGTCCTTCAGACTCCCGGTAGCCAAAATTTTGAAACGGCTAATCCGCAATCAATGGTCGGATTTGATTTAATATGGACGGTCACAATGAACCTTAATGTATTTCAGGGATTCTCCCACTGGGAGTTCTCGTTCCTTTGCTCTCGACCCTTGTATTTTAAAGTCCCGGTAGCCGGAATGCCGAAACGGCTAATCCTTTCGCTTTTTGGCGATTCCAGATGCAAGGGAGGAGCGAACCCCTATCTTTCAAAACCCTGGTAGCCGGAATGCCGAAATGACTAATCCTTTCGCTTTTCGACGATTCTAGATGCAAGGGAGGAACGACCCCTTGTCTTTCAAAACCCCGGTAGCCGGAATGTCGAAATGGCTAATCCTTTCGCTAAACCTCGTGCAAATCCATGGCTCTGGCTTACCCGATGACCGTTGATCTGCTCCATCGATGGATCTTCGCCACTAAAAAGCAAAAGTGCCTTCCTGCTTGATTTTTAACCCAAAAATAGAGATTTTATGCATGCTGCGCTTGGGCGCTCATGACTGCGACCTTGGATAACTTCGTTTGATGGGTCTTAAGCCCCATTTCATATATTTCTGACCAAGGATCCAGATCCAGAGAGAAGCTTCCCCCTTACAAGAATATGTGCTAACACCCCTCACAAAGGAAAATTCGTTGCTGCCCCTTCCTCACCCTCCAATGGCTCTGATAAATCCGTGTCCTCCGAATGAATTTGAGGGACGATTATTCTCATATGATCAATGAGATTAGGCCTAAAGGATCAACACAACCAAAGGAAAATTCAGAGATATCAAAAGGTGACAACAACAACAAGGGAAATATTGCATCTCAGAGTGGAAAATATGGATTTAAAATTTTATTTTATTTATTGTTGATGACAATTGACTTCAAAAGTTTTGGACAACATATTTTTTTGGATATATGAGTAATATGTTTTTGAAAATAATTCCAAATATTAATGAGATAAATTGTCAAACATGAATGTGATAATGGGAGTCACAAGGAGGGATGTTTTCGTTTAACTGACTTTATGTTATGATTGTTAAGAGCTAAAAGGGAGTCACAAGGGGTTCCACCTACTAGTTATTATTGATTTAAAACCCTTATTATGATTTATTACTTTTCCTCCTAACTAAAAAGGTGGTTGAGTTTTTAGTTAACTTAACTAATGAAGTAGTTCAACTACTTCAACCAATTCTAATTTTCTTAAAGGCAAAAGGAAAGGGAAGAACATTAAGGAATAGAAGGAGACACATACTAAGGTTTGCTCTTTGAGTTTGTGTTGAGATAGTTCATTTTTCATTCATTCCTTAATTGATCATAAGCCTAATTCTTTTTTATGATAGTAGGGTCTTATTGTAGACAACAAGATTCATGGATGAATTACATCATTTAAACACTTGTTTTTCAGAGGTGTTGATCTATCTTTGATAGTCTGTGTAGACTTGTGTATTTGTGAATTAGTTTTCATGACTGACAAAGGCTATTGTGTAGAGTCGAGTGGACAACAATCTGTGGCAAGCTGGTCTAGCTTTTAGAGTTCAATTTTTTATTTTCTCTCAGAGGTCCTTTTGTATGTTTCATCAGGAACGTCTAAGTTTGACTTGGGCCAAAAATTCTTCACGAAATTTTGTAAAGAGAATGACTCTTTGTTGAATTGGAATGAAATAAATGATTGCTTTATGTGTCATCTGTCTTGATTATCGACTTGGTGTCTTTACTTCTGTCTCTATATTTATTTCAACAACTTTTATATTAAGAAAATCATATAAATAATGAATTTTCCAGCAAGCTTTTATTTATAAAAAGACTAGCCTAAGTACTTGTAATCAATACTTGTGAGTTAGGATATTAATTTTGATGGCTATAAACATAGGGTGATATTCCAGTCTATTTTTATTTAGCAAAGCAAAATATGAAAATGCTTTAGTGAGATCATTTCATATCTTTTCCTCAACACTTGCATGAAAGAAAACAATGAGGCTTCAGAGAAACTCACCAACGTGAATGCATTGGGATAGAAACTCTTCAGAAATTATGAAGTAAGGGTGTCTTTGCATCTTACCAGTTCTCCTCCCCCAAGTTGTAATTGTAGCTACAAAACAAAAAGTTGTGAAAATAACCTACCTATGCTCTAATCCCTTTTAACACCTCCTTGACAATGATGCCAAAAATGTTGGTCAAATTATATGCTAATTTATTGACATTGAATTATTTATAGGGAAGTTCGTAAACTTAGATGTGAAAACACAGGAAATGCAGGATCAAAATCTATCCTAACAAAGAAATGTTGACAACTACACAAACCAAACAAAACAAGTAAAACAATAAACTACTGGAAATTAACACCAAAGATTCATCACTGGGACATAAGAATAACTTAGTGCTATAAAGGATCAAATCATAGTATTTCATGGAGGCATGTTCATGTGATTAATTGTGAGTAACTAACTTAAGTTTCATGTCCTTCAATGGATTCCAATAGTGTTACAAATTGCGGGAATTTAAATACAAGTGAATACAATGGAAAGTAAAATGAAAAACAATTAAAACAAAGTTAGAAATAAATAAAAATAATGTAACTAAGACTCAAGGATGATTCTTCAAATGGATACAATAGTGAGAACATAATTGACAACAAATAACAAGAATGAAAGTTACAACAAACACATAAAAGAATGATGAATTTATGAATTGTGAATGAATGACAATACTTAGACAATTGAGGTTGAGCAAGCATTCCCAATATCTGCAACACATCTTTAATATTTACTTCTTTGTTATTGTATATCCAATGGCATCCTCTTCAATATCCACCTCACATGTCGATAATGACAACTATGTGTTTGATGTCTTCATTAATCACCATGGCCCCGATGTCAAGAGAACCTTGGCCACTGATCTTTACCATAGCCTTTGCAAACAAGAATTGTGGGTATTTTTAGACCTGTGGGAATTGCAAGAGGGAGAGAACATAACTCCTCAAATTGAAAGCACCATTAGAACAACCTCTGTCCATATAGAAAATGTCTCTCCTGGTTATGCATTTTCAAAATGGTGCCTCGATCAGCTCATAGTAATGGCAAACCGTATCTCGAAGTCGAGATCCACCATTAACCCGATCTTCTACGGTATAAAGCCTATAGAGCTTCGATGGATGCATGGAAAAAATGGAGTCTACGCTCAAGCCCTATGTGATATTGAAGAGAAGAAAACATTTGATGGTCAACCACGATACGACCCCAACACCATTGAAAAATGGAGGAATGATCTATCTGAAGTTGCAGAAATAAAAGGTTTTGACCGAGAGACTATAACAGGTGAGAACACCATTCCTCCATGTAAATATTAGCATTTAATTTGTTGGATTGATAGATACATGGCACTATATGTACACATTTCTGCATAGTGAAAGAGGCTGACTTATCACTATTTATTATTGGTTTGTCTTTCATTTGAAAGGGAATGAAAGCGGTGATGATTGTCCACACGACAATCCCCCAACATCATGGATGGCCCAATTTGACTTTACTTGCTCCCCCACCTATCAATCAGATTGTCCAAGTTGCCCCTGTCCACTCACTAGTTCGGTCCTCACATGCTAGCAAAATCTTGAAAACTGAGGCCCACCATGCCCCTGACAAAGGAAAAGCCACCATTGCCCCTTCCTCACCCTCCAATGGCTCTGATAAATCCATGTCCTCCCAGATGCATTTGAGGGAGGATTGTTCTCATGTGATCAACGAGATTAGGCCTAAAGGCTCAACACAGCCAAAGGAAAATTGAAAGAGTTCAAATTGTGACAACAACAACAACAAGGGAAAGATTGCATCTCAGAGTGGAAAATATGGATTTAAAATTTTATTTTATTTATTGTTGATGACAGTTGACTTCAGAAGTTTTGGACAACATGTTTTTTTGGATATATGAGTAATATGTTTTTGAAAATAATTCCAAATATCAATGAGATAAATTGTCGAACATGAATGTGATGATGGGAGTCATAAGGAGGGATGATTTTGTTTAATTGACTTTATGTTATGATTGTTAAGAGCTAAAGGGGAGTCACAAGGGGTCCCACCTACTAGTTATTATTTATTTAAAACCCTTATTATGACTTATTACTTTTCCCCTTAACTAAAAAGTTGGTTGAGTTTTTAGTTAACTTAAATAATGAAGTAGTTCAACTACTTCAACCAATTCTAATTTGCTTAAAGGAAAAAGGAAAGGGAGGAACAAGGAGGAATAGAAGGAGAAACATACTAAGGTTTGCTATTTGAGTTTGTGTTGCGATAGTTCAGTTTTCATTCATTCCTTAATTAATCATAAGACTAATTATTTTTTATGATAGCAAGGTCTTATTGTAGACAACAAGATTCAGGGCTGAATTACATCATTCAGACACTTGTTTTTCAGAGGTGTTGATCTATCTTTGATAGTCTGTTTGTGAATTAGTTTTCATGACTGAAAAAGGCTATTGTGCAGAGTCGAGTGGACAAAAATCTGTGGCAAAGTGATCCAAATTTTAGAGTTCAGTTTTTGATTTTCTGTCAGAGGCCCTTTTGTATGTTTCATCTGGGATGTCTAAGTTTGACTTCGGTCCAAATATTCTTCACGAAATTTTGTAAAGAGAATGATTCTTTGATTCTTTGGAATGAAATAAAGGATTGCTTTATGTCTCATCTATCTTGATTATCGACTTGTTGTCTTTAATTCTGTCTCTATATCTATTTCATCAATTATTATATTCATAAAATCATATAAATAATGAATTTTCCAACAATCTTTTATTTATAAAAAGACTAGCCTAAGAACTTGTAATCAATAGTTGTGAGTTAGGATATTAATTTTGATGGCTATAAACATAGGGTGATATTCCCGTCTATTTTTATTTAACCAAGCATAATCTGAAAATGCTTGAGAAAGATCATTTCATCTTTTCCTCAACATTTATTTGGCAACCATACTGGGGAGATCTTCAATATCTCTCTGGTTAATTTTTATGATTGATTTACATCGAATACATATTTGTTTTCTGATATTGAATCTTTGACTGTTTTATTTCTTAATGACTGTGCCTATTGCAAGGTAGCCCAATATTGAGCCCGATCTTCAAGATCAGACCAACATTGATTTGAATCCGTTTAACACCATTTTAGACACTTCCAATACCCATGCTGAGCTTAATCATTTATGGGAAGCCATTAAACGAGATATTAGTGCTTAGGAACGTTGAGAAGATAGACGTAGACAACCTAGAAATCAATAATAACCATCTTGTCCCTTCAGTTTTGGCCTTACTTTCATGTCCTTAGACTCTCATGTTTCTAGAATAAGAAGAGGCTTATCACCCGAAATTAATCCTATTGCTGAAATAGGAAGAAGGAATGTTGTGTTATCTACCCAACAAATTTCTCTAAGGATAAATTTATCTGATTCCTCAAGTTCATCTTTTTATCCCTAACCTATCATCCACAAGATGGAATCTAGTGGTGGCTCTAGTGGCACTAGAATTTCTTCCTCCTCTCAGTCTTCATCTTCTTCAGTAATTGGTAGCTTATATAACTACCATATCCCTGTCAAGTCTACCACAAATCCCACCAAAGTCATTAAAAGGTATGGACTTTTTCAGTTTGAAGAAGATGCCACAACCACACCGTGGCATGTGTCCTCTCCTGTTAACCTAGCATCTGCTACTCGTCCACTTCCTAAATTCAAGGAACATCTTCCCAAGTTTTCAGGAAATAACAATGTCACTACAAACGAAAACCTGGTGGCATTTTCTAATGCCTGTCACAACATATGGGCCAATGACAACGATACTTTCATGCACTTATTTGCCAATTCCTTGGAAGGAAAGGCTACGGACGATTTCTTTGACCTTCCTCCTAAGATTCTGTCTATTTGGGAGGAATTAATCTATTGGTTTAGATCCACTTATGGGCAATCTAAAAGCCCAGCCGAGAAGTTACGGGAATACAATAACAACTTCTATAAGGATGGTAAGACCATCAAGTCCTTCAACTTGCGTTTCACTAAGTTATACAATCAAATCCATGAACTCATTCGAACTCAGAGCTAAAGCCGCTTTCATGCATTACTACAATGCATTACCTTCCCCCTATCGTCAAAGGCTTGAGGAAAAATCCATTGATAATCTCGGTTCCTCTCTACATACTTTTTTAGAGTATGAAAAACAACTTGACAGAACAAGACTTCCACAGGGAGAATAGGATAAACATACAAACATGTCCTCCCTCCTACAACTAGTACAATATATGAATAATCGTATGTTAGCGTATGAGCGACAGGGAATTGTCTCCCCTCTCACCCCTGGAGCTTCATCCTCTTCTGCATTCCCCTTTAGAAATCCGATTGAAAATAATTTTCAGCCTAAATCTATCTTGCCTCGAAGTTGGTGTAACTTCTGCGAGGAACACCACAAGGAAGCCACATGTGAGGTAAGGAAGAGTAGCAGAGATAAGATCTTTGGTAAAAGACTAGAAACTACCATTGCTGTCCTAGATTTTGCAGAGCCAGAAGATGTCATGATCATCAATACTAGGAACAAATCCTATACTCCCAAAGGCAAATTTGACCCTCCCCGCAATTATTTTAGCTTGAGCTCATCCTCACCCATTTCTACTGTTCAGGTTCCTAAGGTTCCTGACAGTCAAGGAATAACTTCCCCTCTCCCCTCTTCCAACTACAATATCTTGAATCAGTTGGCCAACATCAAAGCGGATGCAACCCTTCTGGACATGGTTGTCATCCCTGCACAATAGATGCATATGAAACAATTCATGGAAGGAAAGACTTCCATTCTAGCCAATCTTTCTGAAGAGGTAAACAAATAGGATTCATATGTAAATAAAGTAGGTGTGCATAACTTTGGATACCCTATAAAAAATCCCCCTTTTTATATTTCTGTAAAGATTATGGATAAGATTGCCCATTGTTGCCTCATTGATGGTGGTTCGGGCCCAAGTGTGATGTTGAAGATTATGATGCCCTTACTTAATTTTTTTTCCAATTACAATCAAATCAAGGTAAGAGGAGCAGATGCTTGCAAAACCACTTTAATCACTGATTGGGGTACAATGACTTATGAACGTATGCTTTCTGGCTTACCTAACACAAGTACCACTTTTAAAAGACCTATACAAATAACTCTTGATGAATTGATCAATATTCATATCTATATTGATGATCTAATTATCTACGTTAAAGGGTTGTTACTTACCTCAAAGTTTCAAGTGTTATTTCTGGGTCCCTTCAAAATTGATTTTGTTCTGGATACTAACTTTTACATTCTAAAGGATTTACAGGAGCAATTGTTTTCCTACAACACTACCGGTTCTCACTTGAAATATTACATGGAACCGACTTGAAAAGTTCTAACGTTGTTTAGATTTTCTATATATTAGTAGTCTAGATTTGCTTTCAATTTTCCACTATTTTTCATTTCTGCTTACAATAATTTGATTTCTGCTTTCTGTTTTTAACAATTTCTTGCTAATTTTACAATTCTGGCATTTTATTTTCTGCTATTTTAAATTTTGCAATTTTAATTATGTTATGATTTTTATTGCTTTTTCGTCTTGTAGCTGATTTTGGTCAAGTTGTTGGATCAGTCCTGCCACAGTGACACTCCTACAAGATATTGCTAGTCAATAGCAACCAAGCTTACACAACTGTTACGATGTCCCCTTGGAAGCACTTGAATTTGCTATCTGCTTTCACTATTGTCTTTTAAAGAAATTATTTATCTCCCGCTTTTGTTTTCCATTTCTTCATCCATTTGAGAATTTAAAGAGAAGATTCTGGTTGAACGATTATGCACACAGTGGTAAGCTCCTTCATACTTAACATTTTCACGAGTTCTTCTCCAATTCCCGATCATTCCTCCGTTAAATATGCTCACTTCCCCCTCTTGCATAATCTTCCTGGTTATATCTTCTTCACCTGCTGTTCTTGGTTTGCGAAACCATGAGTTTTGAGTTCTAAATATGTTGAAAACAAATTTCCTCGTAAAGTCCCCAGTTTGTTGACGATTAGAATCGCAATGAGGATTTTGCCCACAAATTATTGCTAAAGTCTATTATTATAAGATAAAGATATATATAATACTAGTAGGTGGGACCCCCTTGTAGATTGGAATATCAAATCTAGTTATTCGTTGATGTTATGCTGTTGTTCGACATTGCTTAAATGGTTCTACATGGTTGATGAAATCTTGGTTTTATTTGTGACATAATAGCAGATAGATAATGCACATTATGTGTTGTTTCTAATTGCTCTAATCTCTAAAATCCATATTATGTGAATAACTTATATTGACTGTTATCACATTGCTACATGCACCATGATTTGTTACATGTTGCACCTACACAAAACACATGTTAGTCATCACAAAAGATAAAAGAAATATGGAACAAATCCAATGGAAAAAAGGCTATCCTATACTATGCTATGCTATGCTACATGATATGAAAATGAAATTAAAAGGATTGTTGTTAGTCCTAGCTAACAAAGTTAGTGGCTATACATTTTGTTTTAGCTATATGAAAACATGGTTGATAAACGTTATGGTATAGTTAGAAATGGTTAAATGAGATTGGGGTGGGGCATTTGACAAGTGATAGATGTTAAGTTTGATGCATAGATTAATTAAAAGGATTAATGGAGGGCTAGTTGGCATGTACTAAGGAATTGAATGACTGAAGGATGGAGGCGACGTGCATTTACTGAACGTCACTCCATACCTCTCCCATTGGCTGTCACCCTAGCTTGGCTATTGTTCAAATGTGTTTCTGTGGTTAAACTCCGATTTTCAGGCAAGGGAAGAACCACTCGACCAAGCTCGCATTTTTAAGGCTTTTGGTTATAGGTATGTCTTTTTCACCATCCATGAACCCACTCTGATTATGAAATAGGTATTGGCTCGGTGATGTATGGGTTTGTGCTTTCCTAAGACTGGCAACTATGTAAACTTTTGATATTTATCTGGAATGGATGGTTGGTGTGGTTTTCATTGCAATGATGTTTGAAGTCACAGTTTCATTGATCATTATGAGTGTTGGAAGCTATGAAATCTCTCTGTCATTCTTATTGGTTTTGGTTGAAGGGTTTCATTCGATCCAGATTGGCTGGCTATCTCCATGCATTCTTATCACCATACCCAGTCATTTTTCTGTTATGGGGTTGCTGGGTTTGAACCACCTTGTGTCACTGCGTATTGTTTCACCTGGGTATGGGTTCATTCATGTTATTGATGTTTTCACATTGGGTTATCATGGCTATTATGCCAAGGGGCTTGCTTAAGGTTGATTTCTATTTCTTGGCTCTATTTTATCTCAAAAATTTTCGAGGTGATTGGGAAAACCACGAGGGTTATACCCTGCATGTTCTCGGTGTTATTACATGACCAAAATGAAGCCTTTGCTCATCTGTTCATAGTCTCTCCTATCTCGTGAACTGTCACTCTGTCTGCGAAGTTATTAGTGGTATGACCTATGTGTCCACCGTATGGTCTCGGAGGTTCTCACCCTATGTTGGGGGTCGACTCCATTCTCTCTGTGTTGGTACACAGAGCGAACCCTTGATTACTCAAAGACCGGTTTTTGATAAATGGTACCCGTTATATCATGTCGAGTGTATTGTTGATCGTTATGAGTTGGAGGTGTATCGTTAACAATGTTCGATTGTTGGCTCGTCTCTGTTGATTATGTTGACAATGGTTTTGGTTATTGGTATTTAGTCAATGCATTGGTTATTATAACAGTTGAATCGATAGCTCAACATGGTTAATTGGTTGATTGGAGAAATGGGTATTGAATACACAGTCACTGTCTCTTACATTATAATTATTGAATTATTAACCCAGCATTAGTTTATAATTGATTAAGTCACGACAATGCTTCGTGCGTGATGCGTTGGTATGTGTGGACTTCCTACAACATGTTAAGTTGAATTGATGGTTGCTGCTAATGTGTGTTTTAAGTGCCAATCGAGAGTAATGCAATTTAAAAATCATGATAGTCGTAGCTTGGTTGTCCATTGCATATGTTTATGGATATCGTTTGGTCACACCATCAGAGATGGGCATGACTTTTTAAACAATATGGTTTTGTTGCAATTTGATTGATTTGAAAAATGGGATTGGGCATACTGTTGCTTCCTTCTTTTATTGGATTGATAGCTCAACATCATTGATGCTTAGATTCAGAGTAATTAGACATGTACAATCACATAAATGCTCTTGTGTTTTATTGAATGGTCTGTGTATCCCACAACATCGTATGAGTTGAAATGGTGATTGTTGCTACTATGTGTTTAAATGTCAAGTCAGGATTATTGCAAATTAAAATATTGATGATTGTGTTTGACTGTCCACTATGTATGTTTGATGAATATCATGCATCGTAGAAGAGATAGGCACGGGTTCTATGACTTTATGGTCTCATTATAATTTATTTGTTAAATGAAATTGAGGGATAAAATCGGGCATGCTTTTGTGTCAGTGTTTGATTAAGGAAATGATTCATGGACAATGGTTGATGTTTTGATGCTGAATAGAGTGGAAATAACTGACTGTGTGTTCATTTGAGAATTGTTTTAAAACATTAAGTGGACAAATGAGAAGAAACAAAACTCTTCTATAGGATGTTGTGGAAGGCATATTGTCTTGTGTTGATGACACTGTGTTAAATATTTAATTGCGAACATTGAGCAAGTTAATACACATGATTGATTGAATTATACACAGTAGTTGTTTAATTGAACACAATGATTATTTGGTTAGTGTTGGATCTTTTGATATAGAATGGTTTTATGGATTACTTAATCAATTTTATGAACAATATCTGCTCTCTTTCCCTACCATTATCTCACTTTTCTCCAATTACAATCCCCTCGCCTTCCGATATCCATTTTTCACTCCCCATTCCTAAAATTTAATTACAGTTAAGAGAATTATGTATTGTAACAATTTGAGATCAAAATTTCTTGGATGGTTTACAGTGACATGTTCCTTGGTTTACATTACATTTGATTATGTGTTGTCTGTGAGCAGTAACCATGACTCTTTTCCCCCTCATTTTAACATTTTTCACTCAATACAAACCCCTCGCATATCCCAAAACTTTTTGTTCACCCCTTTCTCATTGACAACAGTTAAACAATTTGTATGGATTGGATTACATGAGTCTGATATGTTGATGAGCCAAAATTTATTTCATATTTTTAAAGAGTTTTCGTGTATGGTTGTTAAAAGAACTATTGTTAATTAATCATGCATGCAGGAATGAAATTTTTCAGTCGAGGAGGTAACCGAGGAAGAGGTAATTGGAACAGGGGCCCTAGAAGGCCTAGATTCTCCATTCACTTTGATGTTGACTCGCAAGAGTTAGGCCAGCTATTTCAGGCTGGATTTTTCAATTGGATTGGGAAATGAATGGTCCAACCTAGGCCTGAAAGGCCTCCCTTCCAAGCTCCACAAGCCCTTGGTATTCCCGTACCCCTTCATGTCTCATTGCAACTCGAGGTTCTCGAAAACGATGGATGGCAAGAGATTGTCCACCCGACAGTCTCCCAACATCGTGGCTGCCAATTTGTCTTTACCTGCTCCCCCGCCTATCAATCAGATTGTCCATGTTACCCCTATCCACTCATCATTTCAGTCCTCACATGCTAGCAAAAGGTTGAAAATCGAGGCCCACCATACCCCTGACAAAGGAAAATCCACCGTTTCCCCTTCCTCGCCCTCCAATGGCTCTAATAAATCTGTGTCCTCCCGGATGCATTTGAGGGATGATTTTTCTCATGTGATCAGCAAGATTAGGCCTAAAGGTTGAGCACAACCAAAGGCAAATTTAGAGAGATTAAAAGGTGACAACAACAACAAGGGAAAGATTGCAT
This sequence comes from Picea engelmannii, assembly GCA_009831015.1. Lineage (NCBI taxonomy): Eukaryota > Viridiplantae > Streptophyta > Pinopsida > Pinales > Pinaceae > Picea > Picea engelmannii. The sequence continues at coordinate 116,091 of ML808555.1, read as the reverse complement.
CTCAGAGTGGAAAATATGGATTTTAAAGTTTATTTTATTTATTGTTGATGACAGTTGACTTCAAAAGTTTTGGACAACATGTTTTTTTGGATATATGAGTAATATAATTTTGAAAATAATTCAAAATATCAATGAGATAAATTGTCAAACATGAATGTGATGATGGGAGTCACAAGGATAAATGTTTTTGTTTAATTGACTTTATGTTATGATTGTTAAGAGCTAAAGGGGAGTCATAAGGGGTCCCACCTACTAGTTATTATTTATTTAAAACCCTTATTATGATTTATTAATTTTCCCCTAACTAAAAAGGTGGTTGAGTTTTTAGTTAACTTAACTAATGAAGTAGTTCAACTACTTCAACCAATTCTAATTTTCTTAAAGGAAAAAAGAAAGGGGGGAACGGGGAGGAATAGAAGGAGACACATACTAAGGTTTGCTCTTTGAGTTTGTGTTGAGATAGTTCAGTTTTCATTAATTCCTTAATTGATCATAAGCCTAATTTTTTATTTATGATAGTAGGGTCTTATTGTAAACAACAAGATTCAGGGATGAATTATATCATTCAGACACATGTTTTTCAGAGGTGTTGATCTATCTTTGATAGTCTGTGTAGACTTGTCTGTTTGTGAATTAGTTTTCATGACTGACAAAGGCTATTGTGTAGAGTCGAGTGGGAAACAATCTGTGGCAAGTTGATCCAACTTTTAGAATTCAATTTTTTATTTTCTGTCAGAGGTCCTTTTGTATGTTTCATCGGGGACGTCTAAGTTTGACTTTGGGCCAAAACTTCTTCACGAAATTTTGTAAAGAGAATGAATCTTTGATGAATTGGAATGAAATAAAGGATTGCTTTATGTTTGATCTGTCTTGATTATCGACTTGGTGTCTTTACTTCTATCTCTATATTTATTTCAACAACTTTTATATTCAGAAAATCATATAAATAATGAATTTTCCAGCAATCTTTTATTTATAAAAATACTAGCCTAAGCACTTGTAATCAATACTTGTAAGTTAGGATATTAATTTTGATGGCTATAAACATAGGGTGATATTCCCGTCTATTTTGCTTTAGCCAAGCAGAATATGAAAATGCTTGAGTAAGATCATTTCATATTTTTTCCTCAACACTTGCATGAAAGAAAACAATGAGACTTCAGAGAAACTCACCAACGTGAATGCGTCGGGATAGAAACCCTTCAGAAATTCTGAAGTAAGGGTGTCTTTTCATCTTACCACTTCTCCTGCCTCAAGTTGCAATTGTAGTTACAAAACAAAAAGTTGTGAAAATAACCTAGCTATGCTCTAATCCCTTTTAGCACCTCCTTGACAACAACGCCAAAAATGTCGATCAAATTATATGCTAATTTATTGACATTAAATTATTGATTGGGAAGTTTGTAAACTTAGAGGTGAAAACATAGGAAATATAGGATCAAAGTCTATCCTAACAAAGAAATGTTGACAACTACACAAACCAAGAAAAACAAGTTGTTAAGGTCCTAACCCGCACATAGGTAGATCAATGTATTCGGATGTAATAAAGGTCAATATTAATAAGACCTTTCAATAAAATAGAATAAGGCGGATGTAAGAAGACCTAATAGAAGCTTCCGCTTCTAGAAGGATC
>ML808555.1:78872-106526 GCA_009831015.1 Picea engelmannii | reverse complement strand
TGGTTTATTCAAAACATTGTATCATGAAGCAACTAAGAACCAAACATCTGCCCTAAGAGCTTTCAAGTAAGTTTCCATTCTATTTTTCCGGTATTCAAAATTCCTTCCATCAAATGGTGGAATCCCATTTGGAATGTTGTCTTCCATTTTTGCATAGGATCTTCCTTCCAGTGGTTAAACTGTATTGAAGGTAACTCGCTCTGATACCAATTGTTAATACTGAGAGGGGGGTGAATCAATATCAAATACAATTTAAAACCTTTTTCAACTTATACTTAAACCATTCAACTATATCCAATGAGCAATGAACAATAGTATAAGAATTACACCAATACACCATGATACACCATGCACAATATATGAGAAATAATCAATAGTTATTGTTCAAGGGAAGTAATGACTTCCAAAGGTAGCTACAACTTCCAAATGTAAAGGGAGGGATAAACCTCCAAGAGGAAGATACAATCCTCCAATATCAAGAGAGATTTGAACTCTCCATCCTTGTCCCTTCCTTCCACCTAAGAATATATGAGAGATAATAAAACTTTATATTAAATCATCACCATCAACCAATCATCACATAGAACCTGATAATGCTTCCCGAGACTTCTTCAATTTCTACAATTCTTCAATTCTTGGAGTACTCTAATCCTATAAATAATATTACTCAATGTATTCTCTGAAACTCCTCCAATTTTCACTCTTTGAATCCTCCCCAAAAAGAGGTTATAGAAAGAATGGTAGACTTTATTCAATTCTGGTCTATTTAGGAGAGTGAACTTGCACATAATGCCCCGCACTCAATAATTAACATCTGATTCTGAAACTTGCACACAAGAAACTAAAGTCCGTAATATTTCCAATGAAATTTGTCCCACTTAATTTGGATTATTGATGAAGAAGTTATGACTGTTTTACCCATAACACCTGTTTATTGACTAGCTTCAGGACTGGTCACAAACCCTATCTTCCACAGAGTGTATCTCCATAATTATAGCGAATCAAGAGCTGAAATTTTTACCAGAGGTAACTTGATATGTCTTCTCAATGCCATAGCAATTTCACCATCTTAATCGTTCTAGAAAAAAAGTTCTAGAAAAAATGGTAAGATGACCTGAAAATAACATACCTTAGAACACATCACCAAAGGACTTCATTCTCCCCTAAAATCCGGCCTTCTTTACTTCTTATTTCCTTTGAAATTCGACTTGTATAAAAAGAATGTATAATGATGCTTATTTATACCATTTATGTCACTTCATTTTAACATTAGGTCCAACCTGACACTTTCTTATTTTGTAATTTTTTTCTTTAATTATATTTAGGGCCTACATGTACTTCCTTCTTCAATTCACTTTGTCATCTTCAAAAATTCATTTCTCCTCAACCATGAGGATCCACGCGACGTGCCACATACAACTGGAAACAACATGAAACAACTGGAAACAACTGGAAACCACATACAACTGGAAACAACATTCATGGGTGTTTTATATGCATGTGCATTGTCTTTCATGTCCAAATACCTTTATCAATCTTGCGGTCCAAAACCCATGACTAGGGTTGACATCAATGACAACAACTAATCTTCCAAAAAGTTTCATGTCTTTCAATGGATTCTAGTAGTGTTACAAATTGCGGGAATTTAAATAAAAGTGAATACAATGGAAAATAAAATGAAAAACAATTAAAACAAAGTTGGAAATAAATAAAAATAAATGTAACTAAGACTCAAGGATCATTCTTCAAATGGATACAATAGTGAGAACATAATTGACAACAAATAACAAGAATGAAAGTTACAAAAAACACATAAAAGAATGATGAATTTTGAATGAATGACAATACTTAGACAATTGACGTTGAGCGAGGACTACACTATTGAGGTTGAACAAGCATTCCCAATATCTGCAACACATCTTCAATATTTACTTCTTTGTTATTGTATATCCGATGACATCCTCTTCAATATCCACCTCACATGCCGACAACGACAACTATGTGTTTGATGTCTCCATTAATCACCATGGTCCGATGTCAAGAGAGCCTTGGTCACCGATATTTACCATAGCCTTTGCAAACATGAATTGCGGGTATTTTTAGACCAATGGGAATTGCAAGAGGGAGAGAACATAACTCCTCAAATGGAAAGCACCATTAGAAAAACCTTTGTCCATATAGAAAATTTCTCTCGTTGTTATGCGTATTCAAAATGGTGCCTCAATGAGCTTGTACTAATGGTAGACTCTATATCGAAGTTGAGATCCACCATTAATCTGGTCTTCTACGGTGTCAAGCCTGCAGAGCTTCGATGGACGTGGGGAAAAAATGGAGTCTACGCTCAAGCCTTATGTGAGCTCGAAGAGAAGAAAACATTTGATGGTCAACCATGATACGATCCCAACACCATTGAAAAATGGAGGAATGCTCTATCTAAAATTACAAAAATAAAAGGTTTTGAACGAGAGACTATAATAGGTGAGAACACCATTCCTCCATGTAAATATTATCATTTAATTTGTTGGATTGATAGATAGATGGAACTATATGTACACATTTATGCATAGTGAAAGAGGTTGACTTATCACCATTTATTATTGGTTTGTCTTTCATTTTGAAAGGGAATGAAAGTGGCGAAGATTGTCCACTCGACAGTCTCCCAACATCATGGATGGCTCAATTTGTCTTTACCTCCTCCCTCGCCTATCAATCAGATTGTCCAAGCTGCCCCTATCCACTCACCAGATCGGTCCTCACATGCTAGCAAAAGGTTGAAAACCGAGGCCCACAATGCCCCTGACAAAGGAAAAGCCAATGCTGCCCCTTCCTCACCCTTCAATGGCTATGATAAATCTGTGTCCTCCTGGATGCATTTGAGGGAGGATTGTTATCATGTGATCAGCGAGATTAGGCCTAAAGGCTCATCAAAACCAAAGGAAAATTCAAAGAGATCAAAAGGTGACAACAACAACAAGGGAAATTGCATTTTAGAGTTGAAAATATGGATTTAAATTTTATTTTATTTATTGTTGATGACAGTTGACTTCAGAAGTTTTGGACAACATGTTTTTTTGGATATATGAGTAATATATTTTTGAAACTAATTCCAAAGATCAATGAGATAAATTGTCAAACATGAATGTGATGATGGGAGTCACAAAGAGGGATCTTTTTGTTTACTTGACTTTATGTTATGATTGTTAAGAGCTAAAGGGGAGTCACAAGGGGTCCCACCTACTAGTTATTATTTATTTAAAATGCTTATTATGATTTATTACTTTTCCCCCTAACTAAAAAGTTGGTTGAGTTTTTATTTAACATAACTAATGAAGTATTTCAACTACTTCAACCAATTCTAATTTTCTTAAAGGCAAAAGGATATGGAGGAATAGAAGGAGAAGCATACTAAGGTTTTCTCTTTGAGTTTGTGTTGAGATAGTTCAGTTTTCATTCATTCCTTAATTGATCATAAGCCTAATTCTTTTTTTATGATAGCAGGGTCTTATTGTAGACAACAAGATTCATGGCTGAATTACATCATTCAAACGATTTGTTTTTCACAGGTGTTGATCTAGCTTTGATAGTCTGTGTAGACTTGTCTGTTTGTGAATTAGTTTTAATGACTGAAAAAGGATATTGTGCAGAGTTGAGTGGGAAACAATCTGTGGCAAGCCGATCCAACTTTTAGAGTTCATTTTTTTTTATTTTCTGTCAAAGTTCCTTTTGTATGTTTCATCGAGGACGTCTAAGTTTGACTTTAGTCCAAAACTTCTTCACGAAATTTTGTAAAGAGAATGGCTCTTTGATGAATTGGAATGAAATAAAGGATTTCTTTATGTCTCATCTATCTTGATTGTTGACTTGGTGTCCTTACTTCTGTCTCTATATTTATTTCAACAACTGTTATATTCAGAAAATCATATAAATAATGAATTTTCCAGCAAGCTTTTATTTATAAAAAGACTAACCTAAGCACTTGTAATCAATATTTGTGAGTTAGGATATTAATTTTGATGGCTATAAACATTGGGTGATATTCCCGTCTATTTTGATTTAGCCAATCAGAATCTGAAAATGCTTGAGTAAGATCATTTCATATATTTTCTTGAACATTTATTTGGCGACCATACTGGGGAGATCTTCAATATCTATCTGGTTAATTTTTATGCCTTATTTACATCGAATACATATTTTTTTTCTGATATTGAATCTTTGACTGTTTTATTTCTTAATGACTGTGTCTGAGGCAAGGTGGCCCAATATTGAGCTCAGTCTTCAAGATCAGACCAACATTTCTTTGAATCTATTTAACACCATTTTAGACACTTCCAATACCCGTGCTGAGCTTAATCATTCATGGGAAGCCATTGAACGAGATATTAGTGCCCAGGAACGTTGGGAAGCTAGACATAGACAACCTAGAAATCAACAATAACCTTCTTGTTCCTTCAGTTTTGGCCTTACTTTCATGTCCTTAGACTCTCCTATTTCTAGAAGAAGAAGAGGCTTATCACCCGAAATTAATCCTATTGCTGAAATAGGAAGAATGAACATTGTGTTATCTACCCAACAAAGTGCTCTAAGGAGAAATTTGTTTGATTCCTCAAGTTCATTTTTTTATCCCTCACCTATTATCCAAAAGATGGAATCTAGTGGTGGATTTGGTGGCATTGGAAGTGATTCCTCCTCTCAGTCTTCATCTTCGTCAGTAATTGGTAGCTTATATAGCCACCATATCCCTATCCAATCTACCACAAATCCCACCAAAGTCATTAAAAGGTATGGACTTTTTCAGTTTGAAGAAGATGTCACAACCACACCGTGGCATGTTTCCTCTCCTCTTAAACTAGCACCTGTTACTCGTCCACTTCCTAAATTCAAAGAACATCTTCCCAAGTTTTCGGGAAATAACACTGTCACTACAAATGAACACCCAGTGGAATTTTCTAATGGTTTTCACAACATAGGGGCCAATGACAATGATACTTTCGTGCGCTTATTCGTCAATTCCTTGGAAGGAAAGGCCGCGACCGATTTCTTTGACCTTCCTCCGAAGATTCTGTCTACTTGGGAGGAATTAATCTATTGGTTTAGATCCACTTATGGGCAATCTAAAAGCCTAGCTGAGAAGTTACGGGAATACAATAACATCTCCTACAAGGATGGTGAGAGCATCAATTCCTTCAACTTGCGTTTCACTAAGTTATACAATCAAATCCATGAACTCATTCGACCTCAAAACCAAGCTGCTTTCATGCATTAATACAATGCATTACCTTCCCCCTATTGTCATAGGCTCGAGGAAAAAGACATTGATAAATCTGTTCCTCTCTGCATACTTGTTTAGAGTATGAAGAACAACTTGAAAGAACATGTCTTCCATAGGGAGAATCAGTTAAACATACAAACATGTCCTCCCTCCTACAACTAGTACAAGATATGAATAATTATATGATAGCGTATGAGCGACAGGGAACTGTCTCCCCTCTCACCCCTGTAGCTTCATCCTCTTCTGCACCCCCCTTTAGAAATCCGATTGAAAATAATTTTCAGCCTAAATCAATCTTGCTTCGAAGTTGGTGTAACGTTTGCGAGGAACACCACGAGGAAGCCACATGTGAGGTAAGGAAGAGTATCAGAGATAAGATCTTTGGTAAAAGACCAGAAACTACCATCGATGTCCTGGATTTTGTAGAGCTAGAAGATGTCATGATCATCAATACTAGGAATAAATCCTATACTCCCAAAGGAAAATTTGATCCTCCACGCAATTCGTCTAGCCTGAGATCATCCTCACCCGCTGCTATTGTTCAGGTTCCTAAGGTTCCTGACAGTCAAGGTATAAATTCCCCTCTCCCGTCTTATAACTACAATATCTTGAATCAGTTGGCCAACATCAATGAAGATGCGACCCTTCTGGACATGGTTGTCATCCCTAAACAACAGATGCATATGAAACAATTCATGGAAGGAAAGACTTCCATTGTATCCAATCTTTTTGAAGAGGTAAACAAAGATGATTCGTCTGTAAATAAAGTCGGTGTGCATAACTTTAGATACCCTGTAAAAAATCCACCTTTTTATATTTATGTAAAGATTATAGATAATATCGCCCATTGTTGCCTCATTGATGGCAGTTCGGGCCCAAGTGTGATGTCGAAGATTATGATGCCCTTACTTAATGTTTTTTCCAATTACAATCAAATCAAGGTAAGAGGGGAAGATACTTGCAAAACCACTTTAATCACTGATTGGGGTACCGTGACTTATGAACGTATGCTTTTTGGCTTACCTGACGCAAGTACCACTTTTAAAAGACCTATACAAATAAATTTTGATGAATTGATCAATATTCATATCTATATTGATGATCTAATTATCTACGTTAAAGCGCTGTTACTTACCTCAGAGTTTCAAGTGTTATTTCTGGGTCCCTTCAAAATTACTTTTGTTCTGGATAATAACTCTTACATTCTAAAGGATTTACATGAGCAATTGTTTCGCTACAGTACTACCGGTTCTCACTTGAAATATTACATGGAACCAACTTGAAAAGTTCTAACGCTATTTGGATTTTTTGTATATTAGTAGTCTAGCTCTGCTTTCAATTTACACTATTTTTCACCTCTGCTTACAATAATTTGATTTCTACTTTCTGTTTTTAACAATTTCTTGCTACTTTTACAATTCTATCATTTTATTTTCTGCTATTTTAAATTTTGCAATTTTAATTATGTTATGATTTTTATTGCCTTTTCTTCTTGTAGTTGATTTAGGTTAAGTTGTTGGATCAGTTCTGCCACAGTGACACTCCTACAAGATATTGCTAGTCAATAGCAACCAAGATTACACAGTTGTTACAGTGTCCCCCTGAAAGCAATTGAATTTGCTATCTTCTTTCACTACTGTCTTTTAAAGAAATTGGTTATCTCCCGCTTTTGTTTTCCCTTTCTTCATCCATTTGAGAATTTAAAGAGCAGATTCTGGTTGAACGATTATGCACACAGTGGTAAACCCCTTCATACTTAACATTTTTCATGAGTTGTTCTCCAATTCCCGGTCATTCCTCCAATAAATCTGCTCACTTCCCCCTGTTGCATAATCTTCCAGGTTATATCTTCTTCACCTGTTGTTCTTGGTCTGCGAAACCATGAGTTTTGAGTTCTAAATCTGTTGAAAACAAATTTCCCTGTGGAGTCGCCAATTTGTTGACAATTAAAATTGCAATGAGGATTTTTCCTGCAAAGTATTGCTAAAGTCTATTATTATAAGATAACGATATATAATACTAGAAGGTGGGACCCCCTTGTAGATTGGAAGATCAGATCTAGTTCTTCTTTGATGTTATGCTATTGTTCGACATTGATTACATGGTTCTACATGGTTGATAAAATCTTGGTTTTATTTGCAACATAATAGCAGATGGATAATGCGCATTATGTGTTGTTTCTAATTGTTCTAATCTCTAAAATCCATATTCTGTGAATGGATTATATCCATTGCTATCACATTGCTATTAGTGCCATGATCTGTTACATGTTGCACCTGCACAAAACACATGTTAGTGATGACAAAAGATAAAATAAATATGGAACAAATCCAATGGAAAAAAATGCTATCCTATACTATGCTATGCTACATGATATGCAAATGAAATTAAAAGTATTGTTGTTAGTCCTAGCTAACAAAGTTAGTGGCTATACATTTTTTTTTACCTATATGAAAACACAGTTGATATACGTTATGGTATAGTTAGAAATGGTTAAATAAGATTGGGGTGGCGCATTTGACAAGTGATAGATGTTAAGTTCGATGCATAGATTAATTAAAAGGATTAATGGAGGGCTGGTTGGCGTGTACTAAGGAATTGAATGACTGGAGGATGCATGTGACGTACATTTACTGGACGTCACTCCATACCTCTCCCACTGGCCGTCACCCTAGCTTGGCTATTGTTCAATTGTGTTTCTATGGTTAAGCTCTGATTTTCAGGCAAGGGAAGAACCACTCGACCAAGCTCGCATTTTTAAGGCTTTTGGTTACAAGTATGTCTTTTTCGCCACCCATGATTAACCCACTCTGGTTATGAAATAGGTATTGGCTTAGTGATGTATGGGTGTGTGATTTCTTAAGACTGGAAACTGTGTAAACTTGTGATATTTCTCTGGAATGGATGGTTGGTGTAATTTTTATTGCAATGATGTTTGAAGTCACAGTTTCATTGATCATTCTGAGTGTTGGAAGCCATGAAGGCTCTCTGTCATCCTTATTGGTTTTGGTTGAAGGGTTTCATTTGGTCTAGATTGGTTGGCTGTCTCCACACATTCTTATCACCATACCCAATCATTTTGTTGTTATGGGGTTGCTGGGTTTGAACCACCTTGTGTCACTGCATATCGTTTCACCTTGGTATGGGTTCGTTCATGCTATTGATGTTTGCGCATTAGGTTATGATGGATATTATGCCAAGGGGCTTGCTTAAGGTTGATTTCTATTTCTTGGCTCTATTTTATCTCATCATTCTTCGAGTTGATTGAGAAAACCATGAGGGTTATACCCTACGTGTTCTCGGTGTTATTACAGGACCAAAATGAAGCCTTTGCTCCTCTGTTCATAGTCTCTCCTATCTCGTGAACTGTCACTCTGTCTCCAAAGTTATTGGTGGTATGCCCTGTGTGTCCACCGTTTGGTCTCAGAGGTTCTCACTCGATGTAGGGGGTCGACTCCAGTCTCCCTATGTTGGTACACGAACCCTTGATTACTCAAAGCCCGATTTTTTATAAATGGAACCCATTATATCGTGTCGGGTATATTGTTGATTGTTATGAGTTGGTGGTGTATCGTCGACAGTGTTCGATTTTTGGCTCGTCTCTGTTGATTATGTTGATAATGGTTTTGGTTATTGGTATTTAGTCACTACATTGGTTATTATAATAGTCGAATGGATAGCTCAACATGGTTAATTGGTTGATTGGAGAAATGGGGTTGAATACACAGTCGTTGTCTCTTACATTGTAATTATTGAATTGTTAACCCAACATTAGTTTATAATTGATTAAGTCACAACAATGCTTCATGCATGATGCATTGGTATGTGTGGGTTTCCTACAACATGTTAAGTTGAATTAATGGTTGCTTCTACTGTGTGTTTTAATTGCCAATCAGGAGTATTGCAATTTAAAAATCATGATAGTCGTAGCTTGGTTGTCCACTGCATATGTTTATGGATATCATTTGGTCACACCATCAGAGATGGGCACATGTTTTTAAACAATATGGTTTTGTTGCAATTTGATCGATTTGATAAATGGGATTGGGGATACTGTTGTTGCCTCCTTTTATTGGATTGATAGCTCAACATCATTGATGCTTAGATTCAGATTAATTAGACATGTACAGTCAAAGAAATGCTCTTGCGTTTTGTTGAATGGTCTGTGTATCCCACAACATCGTATGAGTTAAAATGGTGATTGTTGCTACTATGTGTTGGAGTTACTTCACACACACCTAGGATTTAAATTTCCTAAGGTTTTTCCTTGTTTATTAGTCATAATTAGTGATTATCCAGTCTCCTATATTTTAGGGGAGAATATTCTACTTGGAGAATATTCTCTTTTAGTTGACATTTCAATTTGACTAGTTGAGTTGGGTTTAGATGCTGCATTGGTTTTGTCACCATGCAACATTGGGATCATCACCAGCTAATGCACACTTGCCTTGGGTTCATCACCATACTGGCACATTACCCTTGATTTCCTGAGTTAACTCCTCACTACTTTCTGTTCAGTCAGTTAACTGAAGACTAGTTGAATAGTTAACTCACATAGGTGGCAGTTCACTCCCGTAACTGCCTGAGAGACTAGACTAGGTGGCAGTTTACTCCCGTAACTGCTGGTGTGTGTCCATATCACTCTAGACCACCACTATGGCTCATTAGTTACTCATGTGTCCTATATATATTGTAAATTATTCACTCTTTGAGTGTGGAATATGGTTAATGAGAATTCTTCCATTCTTTCTCTCTTGTTTCTTCTTTCTCAATTTATCTCTACAAATGTGTGTGGTATTTTATAGCTAGATCTATTCTGTGCATGTTCAACACATTTACATGGTATCAGAGCCGATGGACTGGTAAGCAAAAGCTACACCAAATTATTTTTGCAGGTACTGAAGATTGAAGAACACATAAAAGATGGAATATATGTTTCACTCACCGATAATACTTCTCACGCCTCATAACTAGTTGGAATGAAGGCCAGAGATTCTAATTATTCTCAAAATAGAGGATTATACCAAATAACCATGGCAATGGAAGTAGAGCCTGATTCCGCCGATGAGAAAAATGACTTTCCCAATAGACAAGATATGGCCATAGGATTTATCTTCTTGTCTATCTCTCCAGAAATTCTCCACCAAGTATATGATGACTCACAAGAATCAAATCCAAATGAATTATGGACCATATTGGAGGTTCTATTCAGGAATAAAGATTATTGTGAAGATTTCATGCAGGAGATTGGAAAGATAGAGGCAGAAGAGAAACCGTTAGAAGATCAAGCCGCTTATTATGAAGAGTCTTCTACACAAGTATTTGCACAAATTTGTATTCCATCAATTGAAGATGATATCTACTCCATTTCAGATTTGTTTTCTGAATTTCATGTGGAAGATATATGGCATACATCTCATAGGTCACAAGCATACACTTTTCCATGCACAATGCATGCATCTCAAAAGACAAAAAGGGAGCCGTGCACATCAGATTCAATTCTGATATTTTCTGAGACAAAATTTGCAGAAAAAAATTTGTATATTTGAAATCCTCTCGGGAAAATATCTAATTTCAAAAAAACAATCGTCCGAAACAGAGTCCGAGAAGTGAATTTATGATCGTTTTAAAATCAACAAAATTCAACATTTTTTTAGAAACGACTGCACGACTTTCAAAATTTCATCCAAACTTTATTTGGGTATTTTTCATTACAAGAAGAGAAAGTGGATATGCGTGGACATATCAATGGTGCATATACTTCATCAGATCCATGCAGACATTTACATCTTCAACAAAATCTTCAACGAGCACAAGCTTGCATAGTTGCAAGGTCTTCTTGGAGTGACGGACACAGTTGCTTAGCAACTACTTTTTGTTCCTCTTTTTTTTTTTTTTATGCATTGTAATTTGAGGGGGAGTTTTTCCCATGAGGTTTTCCCTCTTTCCTCACTTTATTTTCAGTGTATCTTTTGTATTTGGGTGCCTAACATGGCCTCATTGCCGGGACCCTTTCTTTATTTTCACCATAGTGATGTTCAGGGGGGTGTTGGAGTTACTTCACACACACTTAGGATTTAATTTTCCTAAAGTTTTTCCTTGTTTATTAGTCATAATTAGTCATTATCCAGTCTCCTATATTTTAGGGGAGAATATTCCACCTGGAGAATATTCTCTTTCAGTTGACACTTCAATTTGACTAGTTGAGTTGAGTTTAGATGTTGCATTTGTTTTGTCACCATGCAACATTGGGATCATCACTAGCTAATGCACACTTGCCTTGGGTTGATCACCATACTGGCGAATTACCCTTGATTTCCTGAATTAATTCCTCACTACTCTCTGTTCAGTCAGTTAACTGAAGACTAGTTGACTAGTTAACTCAACTAGGTGACAATTAACTCCCGTAACTGCCTGAGAGATTAGACTAGGTGGCAGTTTACTCCTGTAACTGCTGGTGTGTGTCTATATCACTCTAGACCACAACTATGGCTCATTAGTTACTCATGTGTCCTATATATATTGTAAATTATTCACTCTTTGAGTGTGGAATGCGGTTAATGAGAATTCTTCCATTCTTTCTCTCTTGTTTCTTCTTTCTCAATTTATCTATGAAAATGTGTGTGGTATTTTATAGCTAGATCTATTCTGTGCAGGCTCAACACATTTACACTATGTGTTTAAATGTCAAGTCAGGATTATTTGAAATTAAAATATTGATGATTGTGTTTGATTCTCCACTGTGTATGTTTGATGAATATCATGCATCATAGCAGAGATAGGCACAAGTTCTGTGACACTATTCTTAATTTATATTCTAACTATTTATCATTTTAAAATTTAATTTTTTAAACGTTAATGTATACATTTTTCAAATGTAAAAAACATGTATGAAATTTTTTATATTATTTTTATTAACATATCAATTAAATTTTTTTAATATGTAAATATGTTTATTTACTATTATTTACTATTAATTTGTTATGTACATGTATGTTTTTTTATTGAGGTATAACTCTAGTAGGAGCATTGGTCGGTTTTTAATATGTAAATATGTTTATTTACTATTATTTATTATGAATTTGTTAGGTACATGTGTGTTTTTTTATTGATTTATTATAATTGTATTTTTACCTTTTTACATTCTTCTCTTTAAAATGTGTTAATAAGATTTTTTTTATGGATATAATTATATGTTTGTTTCTTCTCTTTAAAATGTGTTAATAAGATTTTTTTATGGATATAATTATATGTTTGTTTATTGTAATAGTATGTATATTTTTATTTTTTCATTTTAAGATATTCAAATTAACATATGTTTGTTTAATATTTTTTTATTGATTTATTATAATTATATATGTATTTTTATTTCTCCTCACTCATCTATCTTTTAGTCTTCACACCTTGTTAACTTAAGGAAATTGCTATAACTTTAATTTTTAATTTAATGAGTTTTTTATTTTTATTTTTTAATTTATATATATTTTTAGAAAAATTTATATTCTCATTTTAACATATGTTTGTTTAATACTTTTGTTTATTGTTTATTGATTTATTATAATTGTATTTGTATTTTTATTTCTCCTCACTCATCTATCTTTTAGTTTTCACACCTTGTTAACATAAGGAGATTGCTATAACTTTAATTTTTAATTTAATAAGTTTTTAATTTTATTTATTTATTTATTTTATTTACCTTTTTTAAAGAAAAAAATATAGTTTAATTTTTATGGATGATATTTCTAATTTATATAAATTAGTGCACTACTAAACCAAAAACTAAAAACTACATGTAAGTAAATATTAATTAAAAAAAAATAACAATATTCATGAAGTTAATGTAATCTCTCTTTTTTTTTTTTTGGCATTTATACCTTTATATATATATATCGAAAGTATAATTTAAAAATATTAATTAAAATTTTATTTTATAGGTAATTCGTTTTAGTCCCTGTCGAAGGTGTAGAGGGATTATAGCGATAGATAATTCATTGACTTCATATTACTTTGTGGTTTGACTACAAATTTTTGCATACTTTCTAATGTTCGAACTACAGAAGTAAAAGAATTATTTTTTATATATTAAAAAAACCCATATACTTCATGCTCTGATTGGATGATAGATTTGAGGTCTTATTGTCGGCTTCGTTATTCCCAATGAATTATATGTTGCCATATTCAAAGTTTTATCATGTACGGTGCTTTTCTTAATTTGTACTAATCGTATTGAAATGTTTACATATCCAAAGTTTGTACTAATAAATTTGAGGTCTTATTGCACATGGATAGTCACTTTTCATATTACTTTGTCGTCTCACTCAATTTTTTTTTTAGCATAGTCTCCACTATTCAAACTATTGTTAATATTATTATTATTATTATTATTATTTTATTACTATTACTATGTGTGATTTTTTCTTTATTGTTGTGTTCTTCGAGAATCTTTGTCATTGTTGCGTACATAAACAGGCCCGCCACACTGCATTCTTTCTTAAATGTTTGCACAAGGCGACGCCCTTCGACGATTCTGGCAGTATTAAGTGTTTACCTAACAGGTCTCACAACCTTAAATGTTTATTGTACAGATGTGTTGCAATACAGTGTTGTTCCATTTTTTGATGGTGTTGCTTGCAATGAAATTGTGCAAAATTGTTCTCCATTGGCATCACTGGTTCAGTGGTTGATTCTTGTTCGTTGGTTCATTCCATGCTTTTTGTTCTTGTTTGATTCAACTTTGCAAAGTTGAGGTCCTGCAGTTGCAGTTGGACCTCTTGTTTGTTTGTTGTTCTTCAACTTTGCAAGTTGTTGGACCTGTTGTTGCAGTTTGCAAGTTTTGGGGCTGAGCTCTTGTCATCCCTTGTTGACGGGTAAGTTTTCGTGCCATCTTTTCATTGCTATTCCTTTTTTTCTACTTGGTTTCTTGCACCTTGCAGGCAAGATTTTTCAATGGTAGGAGTCCCTACCTCGAAATTCTGTTGCAGAACATCTTTTTGCAAGATCTTATTTTTTGTTCCTGGAAACCATGCGTCTTCATATGCCAACTGCCACATCCTGGATATTGTGCCATAGCTATTTCAAAAAATACAATGCAAAGTGGTTTAGAAAACGAATTTGGAGCCATCACAAGGGGGAATCATTTGTCGGGGTGTAGTGACAGGGAATGCTTTTATTCTGTGGGCCAAAAAAATCCATCCACTTGTTTCCTTTGTCCTATCCTTTCTATTTTGCAGAACATATTCTGCCTCTGAGAAGCTTGTAGGATGCACACCATGAATAGGTTCAAATCGGTCTTTGTGCTCAACAAATTTATAGTGTTATTTATTTGCGTTGTTTCTTTTGTTTGGTTCACTATTCAGTGTAGGTTTGTTTTCTTTTCATCTGCTGTGGCGACTAGGGGAAATTGAATTTTACAAGAAGAAGGTTGAAGGATACATACTGGGATTGGTACGCAGTTCCATGCTCGTAGTTTTTTATTTGTCTTTTTTTATTTTTTCGTTTTATTCTTTTTTCCCCTTTTCTTTGTTTTCATACAAACTGAAAATAGCTAAGAAACAACTTGAAAATCACAGTTTAAGAGATGAAACAAGCAATAGGTTGATTCATATGAAATAGATACAAACTCCATTATACATGACAACATTGATGAGGTGTTGCATAGCAATGGTCTTTTTAGATTGGATGCATTCTTGTATACTATAGGAGATTGCCTTTTCGATGCATTTCAGGTTCTTGATCTGTTTAAAAAATGGCAACGCTGAGGCATTGGAGTCGTATGAATACGAATTGGAATATGATTTTGTTCGACAGTTGCATGGAATACATGATGTCACTATGTATTTTTCAAAGATGTGGTTGTCTACATCTCCAATTATGCCTGCACATGAGAGGGGACTTTGGGGAGATACATTTTGTATACGATGGCTGTCTAAGTGGCTCAATATATCAATTGGAATATGGTCATTGAAAACAAAAACAAGATATCTACTATTCAACAAAACTGCATCTAGCAATCCATATTGCATCTTGTTCCATGATGCCAATCCTGTCAGTGGTCATTATGAACCACTATTGTACAGAAAATTGTCCATATTCAATCTTGGAGTAACTAATATTTACTTGTCCCTCATTTGCAAAGACCTTGAATTGCAGTGGAAACAGATTATGCATCGCATAGACTGCCATGGTTTGCAGATAGCAACAACTGTTGTATCTAGCTATGGAGATAGTCTATTCAATGAAATTTGTTGTTTGGTAGCAGTAGAGTTTGATGTGCAGTTGCTGTGGCTTTACATTGTACAGTCCTTTTGCAATGCAATTATAAGCAGAAACCAACAAGATTTTAACTACTTGCATCAACACCTTTCGCCATATCTCCTAGAAAATATGTCGGCAATTGGAAGTTGGCAAGAATACCTTGTAAACATGGCACTGCCATATGAAAACAGAAATGTGGAGGGTGGCAGATTCTATTTGCAATGGCTATCTATCATATTTAGAGTAAATATCCAGGTCTGGTCGGCCTTGCCAGATGACACTGTCCATTCCTGACCCCTATTGATTCAAATTACGATCAAACAATTGACATCCTCTCATTGAAAAAAGATACGACAGATATCCATTATCAACCTTTTCTTGGACATATCACTAGTTCAGGGTTCAATGTTCATGCCACCCAAACTACATCGAATCTACATATGCGTGGTATGCTTTTTAATGAGAATGAAACTCCTCCCAGTTGCGATAAGGGCATATAGGGCTTAAACAAAAAACGTAGGCTAAGTGATCACAACTTGAAAAAGTTCATGCGTGAAATTCGTCCCAGTTGTGATGAGGCCATACAAGGATCAAACAAAAAACGTAGACTAAGTTATCACAATCTGAAAAAGTTCATACGTGAGAGGAAAAAAAAAAACATTGGTGGTATAGGAAATACTGTCGTTCCAAGGTCCAGTGTCAATGCCAGCCAAACCACATCGAATGTGCATAAACATTGCATGCTATTTAATCAGAGTGAAATTCATCCCAGCTTTCATGAGGTCATTCTGCCCTTGAACAAGAAACATAGACTAACTTACCACAACTTGAAAAAGGTCATATGAGAGAGAAAAAATACATTGCTATGCTTCCTTCTAGAGAGAAACTGACATATCACAATCTAAAAAAAATTGTTCGTGCACAACACAATAGAAACAGGTACGGTCGCATATCCCAAAATGGTCATGCAACTGTCTGAGAGGAAAAAATCACATTTCGTGGGCTAGAAGCAACACCGTGCACTACTACCAATGAAAACCAACAAACACTTTCTACCCATACTTCCCTGCAGAAGAAAGATGCAAGACAGACCTACATGAAGCAAATCAAAGACACTCCTTCCATTCCATGTGCAATTTGCGATCAATTGAATTTCACAAAAAATAGTAAGTTTTTCACGCATGATTTGGAAGCAGAATACCTTTGCTTGACAATACATGATAAAACATTTTCCAGTGGCAAAGTTTGTCTTCCATGCAAACGGTCGCTTGAAAATGGAAAACTGCCACAATTTGCAACCCCTGACCAATAAGATGTAATACACCACTACCAAATGTAAGTGCACTTACGAAACTTGAAGAGAGATTTGTGTATTTGTGAATTGCATTTGCACAAATTAGGCCCTGGGGCTATAAATGACCCCAGATGGGCTTAACAAGATCAATTATTAATGTTCTTGTTCAACTAGATGTTGTGAAAAAATCATTGCCATAATTCATTAGCGATACAATGACAATTGTTGTGGCTCTCAAAAGACGCTTGCAATACAAAAATGTGTATCAAACAGGAAAAGTGTGTGTGCATGCTATTATGAAAGCATTAAAAGAATTATGTTCCAGGGCCCTGTACAAAGCACAAAACATTTGTATAAATGAGAACTGGAACAATGTTCTTGGAGAAGAGGATGACAACTCTGCAGAGACTCTCGAAACTGCTAGTGAATTTGATACAAGTGATGAATCGGAGAATGAAACACCTGCTGGGACATTGGTGCATGGATTCACTAATTCAGAGTGCATTCGTGACTTTCAAGACAATATTGTTGAAATTGCACCTGCTGAGGGGAAACATCCACTTGGAATATTCAAGGACAAATTCGCTGAGGAAATGAACTTCCCAACACTCTTCTATGGAGATCCACGTCCCACTGACATTATAAAATGATTCAGCTACCATAAAATAGTTCGATAGGAGCTACTACATTCAAACAGTGACTTCTCCTGTCACATAACAATTTTTTTTTCAAACCAATGCGCATAATAATATAGAAAGTGTTGTCTTGCATGTGGGTCCAAATAAGAAAAGGCCAGTTACAAGGAATAAATTTGTTGGCCAAGGATGTCAAGTACAAGGTAAACCTATAAAAAATACTGAAATCTGATATTGAATACATAGATTTCAAAAACATTTGCATCTCTCCTGACTATTTGCAACAAAACAAGAAAAATATTTTTGCAATGATCCGACAATTGGGCCTGCCAACATTTTTCTTCACATTTACAAGTGCAGAGAATTGCTAGGATCCATTGGTGGTTGCGGTATCGGACTTGCATAGGAACAAGAAACGTAAAAAACAAACCGATACACTGGAAAATAATGACATTGACTACCTCATACGAAAAGACCCAGTGACATTTACTCACTACTATAGACATAGAATAAATGATTTGAGACAATAGATATGCCATGATGAAATATTTTTCAGAAAAATATCAGACTACCTTTTTGTGACTGAATTCCATAATAGGGGGAATGAACATGACCACACACTATTGTGGATGGAGGGTGCACCAGTCTATGGAGTTGACAACAATTCACAGATCGAGCAATTTGTGGACAAATACATAACATGCAACACATATCATTTGGATCCAGAACTTGCCAAAGTTCATAGAAATTATCATACAAAAATTTGTAAAAAAGGAAAAAACTCGCATTGTAGATATAACTTCCCCGTGCCGCCAATGAGAGCAACAAGAATCATAGAACCACTTAGTTTAGAGGACAATGTTGTCGTTGAGAAATGTAAATCCTTGTTTGCATTTCTAGAACAAGGAGAGTTTGACGAGTTGATGAGCTTCAATGTCTTCTTGACAGAGCTAAATCTATTAGAAGATGAGTACATCCATACCATACAACCAACAATTTTCCTTAAACAAAAACTTTCCCATATCTGGAACAACAGTTTCTCCAAGGACATGCTAGTTATGTGGAATGAAAATACAAATGCGCAGTACATCCTCAATGCATATGCTGCAACATCGTATTGCACCTTGTATATGACAAAGGTTGAAAAATCTATGACAAGTGCATTTAGAAGAATACACAAAGAACATGAAAGAAGTTATATTGATGCCATACAAATAATATATATGTTTGGCAATACATTGCTTAATCTTCAACAAATGTCTTCTCAACAAGCTGTCCACATTGCACTTTCCATGCCCCTCAATTGTAGTTGAATAAAATGTGTATTCATAAACACATATCCACTTGAGAAACACACATTTGTGCTTAAACCACCATGTTTGCTAGAAAAAGAGCCTCACAATTCAGAAGACGTACTATGTTGCTCTATTATTGATTATTACCTCCAACGTCCATCTCCTATTAGGCATATCTGCTTAGCAGAATTCGTATCGCATTACAAAAAAAATGGTGTGCCCATATCAAAAAGAAAAAAACCCTCTGTGATACAGTTTTTCAAATACAATAAACATTCTGACTATGAAAACTATTGTAGAGAAAAACTATTGTTATACGTTCCGTTCGATGAAAACGAAGAGACATTAAAACATAACTTCTCTACATGGGAAGCTATGTATGTTGCCTCTGAGACTATAGTGCAAATCAATGAAGCTAGATTTACTTATAATGTTAATCCAACATGGGGTGATCTATAAATTGTAGTTAATGAGCTAGAAAACCATGACAATCTTGATGAGAAATTCACAAACCTAAAAACAACCAAAACTCCCTGCGAGTCCTATGAATTGCAAGCATATTTTCCTCGTCCTCAAGCAGGTGGCATTGAAAAATGTATCAATCTTGGTTTTCGAGTCACAAAACATCATTTCCTTATTGAAAATAATGAATACCACAAAATAAGACATCTGTTGAATCGAGAACAACAAACAATTCTAAAGGACACTGCGCTTACAAAATGCTTGAACATGGACACTCCTGTGCACTTGTTCCTTACAGGCGGAGCAGGAACATACAAGACATTCACAGTGAAAGCACTGTTCCAAATGCTTATATGAATCTATGATTCAAAAAATTCCTCTGATCCTATGAAACCAAAGGGCCAAATAGTTGCATACACAGGAAAAACTGCATATAATGGAGGTGGAACAACAGTCCACTTTGCATTTTTAATGCCTTTTAACAAGTCACAATTTCTTCCACTTAGCAAGGAAATGTTAGATACCTTGTCTAAGCTTTATGACGAACTCCAACTTGTCTTTATAGATGAAACATCTTTGATTGGAAGTCACTTCTTGTATTTTATTGACAACTGACTAAGAAGCATAAAACATGTGCACACGAAATACTTTGGAAACATTGACATGATATTATGTGGAGATCTTTTTTTTTTTTTAAGTAAGAAGTATCATATATTAAAAACCTTCCAGAACTGAAGTAAAGTTGCAAAATACAGTGACAGCCATACTATAGTTACTGGACTGCCCCAACAGAGGGGAAACCAGTCCAGCCAGCATAGGAGTCCAGCATAAATAGTCTGATAAGCTAAGAAAAGTGGTCGTAGACAAAATGTTTATCAGCTAAAACTAACAAAAAGGTTGACAAGACCTTGAGAAACACTATAGACTTAGACACCTGGTAGATATCTCGACCATGTGGTGTGGAGGTCCTCTGTCCAGAGCTCCTCCTCGACAACCATCACCTGATCTGCCCATTGCCATTCGATTTGCACGTCGCCCACAGTTCCATCAGCCGTTGTGGTATCATTTTGCAACGGTTTCCTTGCTGAGTCCATCTCTACAACACTGCTCTCTCGCACCTCCTGCTCCCGTGCCATCGCTGCTGAGCGCTGCACCTTGTCATGTCCTTCATCTAGAGCTGCACTAGGTTCCTCCATGGGGTCACTTCTGCCGAGTCCAAAAAGAGAGCTTCGTGCATGGAGGAGAGAGTCTGAAGAAAGACCTCCACCTTCTCATCTGTTGCTTTTAGGTGAAACTGGAGATCCTCCACCCCCTGGCAGAGCTCAAAGACCAGGCCATGAAGGATAGCCAGGCTGTCTCTGATCTTTGCGTTGTTGAAGGAATCAGTGAATTGGTGACCAGCACCCCCAGGCCTATGATGAGGAGGAGGCACACCTCCTGAGTTTCTCAGAGGGTTAGGGACTGGTGTGGGGGAAGCGAAATCCACAGAAGGATCGAGAAAGAGACGCGGGAAAGAGCTCAACATACGGGGGATTATTGCCAAACAACCAAATTGCAAGTTTGGTTGATCGTGAGAGGAAGCCAAGGAATGATCAGACTGGAGCGGGGGGGAGGAGCAGATGGAAGGTGAGTCGGGAGGGGAGACCAAGGGCCGACGAGGCTTCCAGGAAGAGCCCCTCCGTGACCTTCCCCTGGGACGCGGCATAAGGTAATAGCCGTGACTGGCCGAGGAGATTAGGTGCAACAGGAGGAGGTGTATGACCTAGGGGTGAGCATGGGAAGCATAGAACCAGAGAATTCGAGGAGGATTAGGCCATGGCTGTGAGGGGAGGAGCCCTCCAGAATGCAAGCGGAGACGAGTGACAACCACCGCTAACCAAGCTAAACGATGACACGAATATGGAGAGGGAGACTTCATAAATGCCCCTTCTAATCATAGTAATGGCTATTTAATTGTGGAGGAGGGTGACGGGCTGTGGTACGAGCCCGTCACATGGCTCTATGCCTTGGTGGCTGGTGCCTGCCTCCGCCGTATGCCATGTTTTTCGCCCTAACACCCCATCCGGGGAGACATCCACCAGTTCAGCTTTGCGGATACATTGCTGGAGTATAGGGTGATCATGATCCTGGGCTGAATTGCATTGGAGTTCTGGTCCACTCCAGTTGGTACCCAGATTAGGCAGTTCATCCGCAACTTGATTTGTTGTCCTCCTGATGTGTGCGGGAATGATAGCCTGATTTGGATGCATTATATCTATGATGATCTGTAGGCCGTGTGAGAGTCTCCATCTAGGCGAAATTCTGTCCGGATTTGCTCCGTTTAAGATTTTGCACAACAGGTTGATGATGACTTGGGAGTCCCCCTCGACGATTACCTTGGTGAAATTGTTTTTGATGGCCAATTGCAGTCCTTTGATAAGACCCCAGAGTTGTGTTTTGTTGTTCATGGAGTGCCCGAGGGAGCCGACGCCTATGACGAGAATGTGCCCATGATGGTTGCGGAAGACTACTCCATAGTCGGCAGTCCCTGGATTGCCCTTAGAGGCTCCGTCAAAATTGAGCTTGACGAAATCCTCCGGGGGAGGAGACCAAAAGGAGGGGCAGCTAGAGGGGATGGTGGGAGAGGGGGAGGGGAGAGTCTAAAGAGAAGGGAGTAGTGTCCAATGATGGAGGATGGGGAGTTCAAAAGGAGGGCAGGTTAAGTCTGCGCTGGACCAATTCCGTAGGTGGAGAGTTTCGAGGATGTTGTGTTGGCACTGGCACCAACACTGTTGCCACGGGAGGGAGATACTTCTGAAGAGTCTTTTGTTCCTTTCTTTCCAAGTTTTCCAAAGGATGAAGCCAGGTAGAAGTCGCCATACATGATTAAGGAGGGGGGAGTGGAAAGCCTAGTCCCTCCAATTCGTAATGGTTTCTAGGATACTATCTCTGCGGCGGTTAGAGGTACGCATGATGAGCGCTGCTTGATCCCAAATTTGAGCTGTGTAAGGGAAGGAATTGAGGAGATGGTTCATGGTTTCCTCTACTTCTCCACAAAGTATACATAAAGAGGGTCCCACAAAACCTCTTTTCGAGAGGTTGTCCCATGTGAGAATGCTGGAATGGGAGACCAACCAAAGGAATAGAGTGATTTTTGGCCAGTGTTTAAGACTCCAAATTTTATTCCAAACTTTCGAAGCAGGGAGGGGGTCTAAATGAGTTTTGATTTGGTAGGCTTCCCGCGTGCTGAAAGTTCCCTGTGGCCTGTATCCCCACTGAAGAGTATCTTCTCCTGCAATTTTGGGAATTTTCCGTTTAGCCAGCTCTTCTTGCAAAGGTGCCAGATCTACATGTGCCTCCAGGTTAATGCGTTCCCTATCCAAATGCTAGCAGCGCCAGGTGTCCTTCGCAAGATTGTCCTGCCAGTAGTCAATAACTCTTGTCAGGCTTGCCTGTGTGTCTTGGGTGCAGATGTCGCGGGCCCATTCTTCAGCATTCAGAGTTGGCCACTGTTGCTAGGAGTCTTGCCAGAAAAGAGCCGTTTCCCCATTACTTATCTCCCAGAAGGCATGCCGAGTCACCAGCTGTCTATTCTGCTTGGATGCTGTCCAAATTAAAGAGCTTGGGTTGTCCCCATTCCATAGGATTAAGTTCTTCTCTGCCATATTTGGAGCGTATTTCTTCCTCCAGAGTCTGGCCCAAAGATCCTTGGGATTCTTTAGCCAGTGCCACCAAATTTTGGCACTGAGAATCTTGTTCATTATAGAGGGATCCCTTAATCCCAGTCCTCCTTGTTCTTTGGGCTGATAGAGTTTATCCCAGCTGACTAGTGCTATTTTCTTCCCTTTGTTGAGGCCTTGCCAAATAAAGTTTCTTTGTAATCTTTTGATGGTTGTGAGGATGAACTTCGGGGCATCCAGCGTAGAAAAAGAATAGATTGGGAGGGCCTGAAGAACGGCTTGGAGGAGAGTCAGACGGCTGGGAAGATTTAAGGCTCTAAAGGTCCAGGATGAGATCCTTTTAGAGAAGGAAGATAAAAGATGTTCCCAGGAGGAATTTCGGAGGGCATTGTCAATCAAGCGAATGCCAAGGTATTTGGATGGAAGGGAGCTTTTGTTGAAACCAAGAAGATCTGAAATATGGCGCTGGATCTGAGGGGGTGTATTGAAAAAAAAGATTTGTGATTTATCCTTGTTGTAGTCTAGGCCTGAGGCATCAGAGAAGGTTTGGAGGATCTGCTGGATAGAGTTGGCTTCACAGAAAGTAGGGCTGCCCATTAAGAGGGTGTCATCAACAAATTGGCTATGCGAGATAGGGGGTGAGATGTCGTGTAGGGGTAAACCTGTCAGAAGGTTGTTTTTTAAAGCTGCGTGGATGGAGCAGCTGAGGCCTTCGGCCAGGATAATGAAGAGGAAAGGGGAGAGGGGGTCGCCCTGTCTAATCCCTCTTGAAGGGGAGAAGGGTCGTGAGGGGACACCATTGATGAGAAGAGAGAAGAAAGCCGAGGAGGTTAGATTCAAAATATAGGTTACCCAGTTCTGATCAAAACCAAAAGCTAGAAGCATTGCCCGCATATACTCCGAGCTTATCTTATCAAAGGCTTTAGAGAGGTCTAATTTGAGGAGCATACCTGGTGTTTTGGTATTTTGCAGGGAGTGAATTACTTCATGAGCTAGGATGATGCTATCCAGGGTTTGTCTGCCCTCAACGTAACCGGATTGCTCTGGGGATAAGATTGTCGGTAAGATAGGCTTGAGTCTCCGGGCTATCACCTTTGTGAGGAGTTTGTAGATGACGTTGCAAAGAGCTATAGGCCTGTACTGCTTGGGCCGATAAGCCTGCCCCTCTTTGGGAACTAAGGTGAGGAAAGTGGCATTGAGAGCCTGGAGGACCTGTCCAGTGGCTCGAGAGTCTTCCAAAATTTCCCAGACCTCTGTCCTGATCATCGGCCAGCAATAGTGGAAAAAGTCACTGGTGAAGTCGTTCGGACTAGGAGCCTTTCATTTAGGGGTATCCTGAAGCGCTTGATCTACTTCCTAGATTGTGAAGGGCCAAAGGAGGGCTGGGTTTTTCTCTTGGGTAATGAGGGAGGGCACATGCTGTGTAACCTTATTGATTGCTTCATGTCTATCCAGGATGGGCTCTGTAAGAAGGTTTTGAAAATACTCGATCAGGGTTATTTCCATATCAGCATGGGAGTGAATGGTTTCCCCTTCATCCGAGATCAGATGCGTGATATTATTAGAGTGCCGCATTTGGATAACAGTTCTGTGAAAGAATTTGGTGTTGCGTTCCCCTTCCTTGTGCCACTGGATACGCGACTTCTGTTTCCACAAGATCTCTTCCTATCTTTTCCTAGCTTCAATCTGTTGATTTACTTCTATTTCCTGGGCTTTTAGTTCATCCGTTAGCCCTTGCACTCTGATCTGATGCTGTATTTCACCCATTTGTTCTGACAGCTATTTTTGGGATTCAAAGATGTTGCCAAAGGTATGCTTGTTCTAAAGTTTGAGAGTTTGTTTAAGATTCTTTAACTTTTGCTGGAATTTATACATTTTGGAACCACAAGGGACCACTGCCTCCCGCCACCAATCTTGGATATTTGCTTGGAAATTAGGGTGGTCTAGCCAGAACTGTTCAAACCTGAAGGGTTTCTTACCAGGTGTGGCTGGGAAATCCAACCATAATTGTATGGGCCAGTGATCTAAACCAGAGAGGTTCATGATAGTAGATTCCATTTCCGTGCCATCCATCATGAGTGATTTCGAGATGAGGAAACGGTCTAGTTTGCAAGTGATTTGATGTATTCCTGTCCTTTTGTTTGTCCAAGTGTGAATGCTTTTGTTGGCCTCCAAGTCGATGAGGTGAAGATCGTCTATTAGGCTATTGAAGTCGCTGGAGTCTCGATTCAGTCGTCTTGATCCTCCCTTTTTTTCCTCCAGGCTGCGGATGATATTGAAATCACCCCCAACAATCCATCTATTATACTGTGTAAGGCTGGATAAGTAACTCAGGCTTTTGAGGAAGGCCTGCTTATCCCTTAGATTGGCCGGGCTATAGACATTGGTCAAATGTCCGGGCTTGTTTGAGCCGATGAGCCTATAATCTACTGTGATGGACCATTTGGTTGTGAGAAAGTTTTCCATCAGCACGACGTTGGTGTTCCAGAGGATAGTCAATACGCCGGCCGTTCCTATGGCGTTGATTGAGGCTGCTCACCCTTGCCTCCAGCAGTGGGGAAGTAGCCTATCAATGTCTTCTGAGGTACATTTTGTTTCTTGCAATAGTATAATGTCTGGTGTTTCCACTAAGATCAGTTCTCGTAGCATTTTTTGCTTGCTACGTCTGTTGAGGCCTCTGATATTCCACGATATGATCTTCATGATGACTGAGGGGTGGGGAGAGGAGTGAAGCTGTCCGAGGTCAGGTGTATTTTCCTTGAGTTCACCATAAAGTTTCCTATTTCTTGTATGAGCTTGTTAGTGGATTTCCTCCCCCTTTTATTTTTGTCTTTCTGAGCTTTATTTGGGTTCTTTGTCTGACTACCCTAGATTCCCAAGGCTTTGCTAGCTTGGGATGAGGACCCCGCTGAAGAGTTGAGAAAGACTGTATGCACCTTCCGCAGTTGATCAAGGTGCTCCATATCTACCCCGTCTAGGTCTTGCTCCTCCATCTCCATTTCTTCGTCCCCATCTTCTGTTTCCTACAATTCTTGCAGATCCCATGCCAAGTCTAGGGGAGGGAGATCCGATTGCTTACTCTGTGGGAGCCATTCAACACTTTGGCTAACTGGTTGGGGTCCATTGTCCGGGGGTGGTACATTCGGGTTTGCAGGGGTTGTGGGGTTTTCTGGTTGATCTTGTAAAATTGCAAACTTATTGCTGGTTGAGGGATCTTTACTTACCTGAGCCGGTTGTTTTCTTCCTCCTTGCTGTCTTTTCCCTGCTAGTTGTACAAAGCCTTCCTTATCTTTGTTGCTTTCTAGGTTCCCTTCTTTGTGAGCTGAATTGAGAGGGCATTTTCTAAAGAGATGACCATGTTCGTGGCATTTCCTGCATCGGAATGGAATGTGTTCGTAGTCGATGGTCTGAGACCAGTCCTCGTCATGATATTCCAGTGTGATGGATCCTGGGAGCGGCTTGGCTATGTTCAGATACACACAGATTCACACATAGGAGGTATAGCGCCGCTGCTTGGTGGCTTCAGAGGACTTAACATAAATGCCAATGGTATTGCCAATGCCGGCCAGGACCTCTTCTAGCCAGAATTCCTGGGGAAGAGAGTACAGTCTAATCCATACCGGTGCATGGGAAAAGTCTTCCTTCTCAGGGCTGAACTTTTCTGTCTAGAATCTTAAGAAGAGTCCAGCCGGGTTGTAAAAATATGGCCCCCCGTCAAAGATGCGATTGCGATCCTCAAGGTTGTGGAGGATGATTGTGAAGAACCCTTTGGAGCCCAGTTGCAAATCATAGTGACCTTTTGGTTTCCACCAGTGCTGTATCCATTTGACTAGATCACGCTCAGAAGGCCAGAGCCCTAGAAATTTTCCCACCAGGGCATAGTCTCGCATATATTGCTTCTGCTCTTCTATGCACGATGATATTATGATATATTTTGGAGCCTGTGGTGCCTGTGGAATGCATTTACCCGACATCCAAGGAACTAAGGTGTTTGGAAGGGCAGTTTCTTTAACTGGATCGATATCCATTTCCCAATCCTTGAAGGTCCCTTCCACTAGAAGCTTTGAGCACATGTTTGGAGGTGGCTCAAAGGTCGGCCTTTTCCCTCCTGCTGCAAGGTTTTCATTTGCCATGATTTGGTTGTAGGAGACGCTAGTCGGCGAACCCTCCCTGCGAGACATGAGCCCCCGTGGGGCAGTCTTCGTGGTGGCACAGTTCGTGGCGGTGGCGGTGAAGCCTTAAACCCTAGTTGCAGAGCCGAGCGCTTTCTAATTCAGGAGTCTTAATCAATTTTAGTATGTCTTAGATTGTCAAATTAAAAAAATTAAAAAATACAAACGAAAAATATGAAACTTTGACTCGTCGAAAAAACACCCCCACATGAAATGGGGCTATTTGAGTGCCCCATATTATATATTATGTGGGGATCTTTACCAGGCACAATGATCCGGATTATTTTCGGCACGAAATGAGAGTGGAGATATAATAAGGAAATGCATAGAAATATCGCGGATATTCAATAATATAACAGAAATGTATCAGAGATGCAACCATAAACACAGATATACAGTAATACACGATTTCTATTAATGAAAGAAATGTACAGAGACTGTAAAAATACAGAGTGAAAGACTCGCAAGAATTGTGGCAGCTTATCTCTGAGAAGAGATGTGACGGCTACTCGCATTCGCAAGAAGATGGTTACAATGAGGCTCTGGAGGCCTTTTTACAATAATCGGGAATGCCAAAAGTCCTAGACAACCAAAAACCTAACCCTAGGAGATGA
>ML808555.1:16087-31253 GCA_009831015.1 Picea engelmannii | reverse complement strand
TCATTGTCTTCTTGAATATCCTCAGAGATGGCCATAAAGAGATTTTGTTCCTTACATTTGTGGCCTGGGAAATATTTGTCATCACAATTATAACAGAGGCCTTTGAGTTGGCGTTCAGCCATTTCAGCCCTGGTCAATTTTTGAATTTTTAATGGGGCGGAGGGAGTAGTGGGGTTTACTGGTTTAGGGTGTGGGATAAAGGAAGGCTTACGGATTTGAGAGGAAATAATTTGTTGTGCTTCTTTATCTTTTTTGGTAGCCTCCACCCAAGTTGTAGGTCGAGCCATGAGGACATGGGCCCTGATCTCCTCCTTGAGGCCACTGATAAAACACTCTCGAAAGAAAGCATTAGTCATGCCCTCTGTCCGAAAATCCAGACGCTCAAATGTCATTATGAAGTCTTCGACTGTGCCTGATTGCTTCAATTTTTTCAAATGGCCCAAATGGTTGGTGTCAGTGTCAAAGCGTTCATAAAGCTTAGAAACAAATTGGGTCCAAGAAATATATCCTTGACGAGAAGTTTTTCTCCATTGCCACCATTGCCAGTGTTCTTGATCTAGATGGAGAACACCATACCGGAGTTTGGCCAAGTCATCTGTAATGTTGTAGAGAGAGAAATAATGTTCCATTTGTGTGACCCAACCAGTGGGGTCTGAGCCATCAAATTTGGTTACATCCACCCGCGGAAGGCATATGTCCCTTTGAAAGTGATGGGGTTGAAAGGAATGGGAAGAAGTTTCACCTTCAGTCTTTTTATGTGCATCAGGACAAGAGTCATCGAGAGGGATTTTGAGTTTGGTACAGAGTGATACCAAGATAGATTCAAGTTCATGTTTGACTTCTGCCATTGCGGACTGCACGATGAGATTGACGGATGCAGTTATGGAGGCATCTAGGGAGGCATCACGGGAGGCAATAGTAGCACTGAGTTGTTGCACTTCTTGTTGGGTCTTAAGGAAACTAGATTCCAAGGTGTTAATGCGAGAATCTAGTTCTTGGCTACGGGTATGGGCCATGATGATGGGTGAACTGGAAAGGGAGCGGGTGGGGTTAGAAATTTTTGTAGAAAAATGATATGGATGAATGTGACAAGGGGGAAGAGATGAGTCTAATGGAATAGGTCTCAAATAATGGTGAAAAAAAATGGGAGCGACTGGGGTCAAAATTTTTTGCCGAAAAATGATATGGATGAATGTGACAAGGGGGAAGAGATGAGTCTAATGGAATAGGTCTCAAATAATGGTGAAAAATTTCCAGACTTTTTTTATTTTTTTATTTTTTATTTTTATTTTTTTACAGCTGCGGGGTTATACTTTGGTCTGAAGAATGCTACAGTGCTGAAATCCCCAAATTCTGAACCTGAGAGTATTTACTTAGCAACCCGAACAAAGATGCGCGTCAATAGATCTCGCCAGTTTAATTTGTTTATGTTGCTATTTATGTTCTCCAAGGGTTAGGTATTCAAGGGTTCTATAGAAAAGGGTTTGCCCTGTGCTATAGCTCTTTGATATACGTGCAGGGTCCAACAATAGTACTCGGCCCAATATCTCAGGGAACTAACTAAAGAGGATAGATCGTACCCTTATCCGCACTACCCGACTACCCAGGTACTAGAGAGTATCTTCTCGAGTGTTGTTCTCAGTAACACTATAACAGTCCAGAGGCCAATAGATTTATCTAAAGAGGGCTTCAGGAAATCTAGGCCGATCCGTACATAGGTGTTGTCTGATGCACTACCACTCGAAGGGGTACCAACAGGGGTTACAAGGGTGGCCAACAGATGTGCGCTTAAGAACCACTTGTATTTCCTGCGTGTATGAATCCCTCAACCGCAGGTTTATGCGCATAAGAACAGATCTCTGTGGCTTAAAGACGCCGGAATACGTCTCTACCCAGAAAAAAATACCCACAATTTCTGCCAAGGAAAGTGCTCTGATACCACTTGTAAGATACCGGATATATAAAATATGCAGAACAGAAATAAAATGCTAGAAATGACAGAATAACAGTAAAATATCCAGCATAATCTTCACAATACATAGAAATGATATACGAAATAGCAATAGAAAATCACTTCGATTCAGAAAGCAATGTTCAAAGGCCTCTTCGAGGGGGCAACCTCCAGTCGAGCATCGCTCTGTTACAATAATCTCCAAGCTAGGGTTTTCATACCCTCGACCCTTATTTATACTAAATGTGTCTATTAAGAGAAGCATCTAGAGGAAGGTCCTTCTAGAAGCGGAAGCTTCTATTAGGTCTTCTTACATCCACCTTATTCTATTTTATTGAAAGGTCTTATTAATATTGACCTTTATTACATCCGAATACATTGATCTACCTATATGCGGGTTAGGACCTTAACATATAGTCCTTGAAACTTCTAATCCATATAACCCTTAATCCAATAAATCCCAACCCTTAATTCTTTTAACCCCTACATGTTAACATCTTGAGCCTCTAACCTATATAATTTATATAACCCCTAATCCATATAACCTTTGACAACTATAACCACTAAACCCTATAACTCATATAATCTTCACCCCCATAACTTCACATCCTCAATTGTTATACTTTATAATATTTAACACTTAAAACATTATAACTCATGAAAACCATATTTCTTACAATACCTAAAAATACATTCTTAACACCTAAGTTATACAATCATTATTATTACTCCTAACCCTAATATTACTTATAAACTATAATATAACCCCTTACCAATATAAAATGGTTCCTTAAACTCTATAGCCAATGAGTACCCTTATAAATGATAACTTGTCTAATGTAGAATCCCTAACAATTATAACCCAAACCCTTAGTCAAGTAAAACCCCTAACTTCCATCACCTAACCCATATCATCCATATTATCTTAAGCCTTATTCTAACACTTAACCCCAATAAATCCTAACACCTAAAACCTATAATCCATTTTTCCTTCATCTTATTCCATATTTTCCATAAAACAACCTATGCAAGGTACATTTATCATTCCTTAGCTTAAGAATTAATTTTTTGAAGATTAAAATTAAAAATTTATCAGAAATTACACGATTTGACTAAATCCCGTAATTGCTCCAAGGTTCGTGTACTTTCAGGATGGCTGGGAGAAATCAGAGACATGTGTCATGATCCTTGATGTACAAGTATGGATGAATATCTATCAGGTTCAAGATCTGAGCTTTCCAGGTGTATGGTCAACACTGGTCAAACATGGCCACTTCAACAGAAAATACCCTGTTTTAGCAGAAAATTATGGACAGTTTTAGATTTTCTGATTTAATACATGTATTTTTGCTGATTTAATACATGACTCAAATTATTCTTACTCAAGCTATACTCCTCAGTCTTTCCTCAAGGATACTTACACTGTTTACCTTATCTCGAGGTTAACTTAGGTTATGTCAACACTTAGAATTTTCTATATACTTATACTATATTCAATCATATTAGGGTTTATGATTTGAGATTTGGAAACTTGGACTCCGATTGTCAACAATTGTCAACTCTTAGACTCTTTGACAAAACCAGACTATCTTCAATCATCTTAGGTTTTAGGCTTCAAGATTTGGAAAATCATATTTCTTTTGTCTTAGCTTGGGATGGATTCAAATGTTGACTAGTCTCCTCATTTTCCTTCAATATGATGTTATCATAATTCAAATTTGAATTTTTTCATTAGAATTCTACTCGTTATGATTTCATTCTTGACTTGATGTGACCTAACCTTGTTTTACTCAGATAGATGATGTCATTATGCAAACATCAAGTTGTTTCCCCCCAAATTAGATCTCAATGACCATAATGACACAATTTAGGGTAGTCATAGAGTGAATTTAGGTTGATCGAGAAGTAGGTTATGGTGACATGTCATGCCTATCTAAGTCATAGTTTTTTAGGAATGAGTAGATGTTTTGTGCCTTTCTTTTGATGGAATTTTTTATTTGGAAAAAATGCACTTTGATGCGTGAAAACTTTCATGTTTCTTTGATGAATGTTGTGATCTTCCAAATGATGCTTGATTGTCTTTTATAGGTGGCCCATGTGCTTGAATTTTTTGTGGAGGCCAAAGAAATATATTTCTATAGCATTATGTACATCGAGATCTTGTAATGATAACCTTATGTAGTAATGTTTCTCTCTTGTAGATGCCTAGAGGTTCACACTCCTATAGCTGATATATTATGTATATGTCTATAGGGTCACATTCCTATAGTGGTAACTTGAAATATAAATGTAGTTATGAATGGTAACTTGGCAGTTCTATACTTTTGATATTTTTTATCTCAGTCTATGTTTCTTGTTACCTTATTTATTTTTCCTTGAAATAATGGTTACATGCATATTCCTTGCCTGGATACAAGTTGTTATTAGATTTGACATGCCTCTTTGATAATTTCCTTTGTTGTGTGCAATTTGTGAATGCAAAGGAATCTAAGAAGACCCTCATCAAATTTGTCATAAGTGAGGAATTGCAACAACATTCCATCCAACTTCAACCAAGCAACATCACCAACACAAGGAGCAACAAACAAGTTAGTATAAATTTTTCTTTTTAATGCTTTAAAAATTTGGAAAATTCTTCAAAAGCTAGCAATGATAAATACCTTTCCCTTCCCCTACACTATCTCTTCATCACTTCATATACCCTCAAAGCATAAAAAAGAGTACTCAAAGAATGCAATTTGGTCTCCAAGGGAACTATAAGGAGAAATTAGATTTACAAAATCAAACAACAAGAGAATGATTAGAAAGAAGGTTATTCTTGTAAATATTTTTATGGTTTCCAACCTAAAAATCTTTACAAACATTTTCAAAACAAGTTATCAAATTGATTATACAAACACATTGTTTTGAATATGTCAACTGTACAATGCTCTATTTTATGGAGACATATATGTGGAGACATTATAAGTTATTGTTTAGTTCAAAATGAAAATAGGGGCCATACTTAAAGTACATTTGGAGTTATAAGTTGAATGTTTATTCAAAGGAAAATAAATCAGGGAGCTATAAGTCAAAGTGGAGTCATAAGATGAACACCATTTCCTGTGATGATTGCAAGAAAAGAAAGTGAAATTTCATAAGTGAAAGAGGTACGATGACATGGCATTTTCAACAATGAGTGATCATTTGAGAGATTGTACAAATGCATTTCTACCATAATACCCTTCTTAAGAATGCTTATTCCCTCCACAAAAGTCGATTTTTCTCCTAAAGTCAACACTCTCATTCTCATTTTCCTCCACAATGTTTTTTTTCCTCTTTCCTAAAAATGTTGTAGCTTCACCTCTTTCCATTTACTGTTTTTCCGCTTAGACGCTCCCCAGATTCGAATTGTTGACACGTTCCTGTGTTATATCTTACCTCCTTGCTCCAACGCATTCCTTCCTACGCCTACCTAGCCCAAAATTTTTGATAAACAACGAGTTGTATGTTGACAATTTCACTGTCAACATACACCATTTTCACCCTGTGGATAAATCGTGGCATTGAAGAAATACATGGGAGGTGAATGCATAAACCAAGGAGAAGAGAAGATGTTCAAGAAGGAGTCGGCCAAGGAAGGTAAGTTCGAATTCAATGTTAATAATTGTTAAGTTAAGTGCCAATTTAAACTTCCTGAGGAACGTTTTGAGAACATAAACAATTCATTTCTAGCAGAGGTTGATTGTAAGAAGAAAAACAGAGTTGGGTTTCAACAAGAAGGCATAGAAGATTTTAAATTGCAAGTTGAATTGCCAGGTATGCCCTTTCATCAATAACTTTATGATTGAAATTAACAGAGAGTAGTTTAGAAATTAAAAAAATGAGATTTTCTTTGTTTCATTTGAACATAAAATCCTTGTTGAAAGAACATTCACAGAATTGAATTAAAACAGAGTCTGCAAGTTTGAAGAAATCGAAACAGCTGATTGAAGAATATACAGGGTTGAAATTTTTTAGGACAAAGATAGACCTCCTTTTTGTATAAGCAGTGAAATATTTTTCAGGGTCTTTCTCTTTAAAAATTGAAAGAATGGTGTCTAGGTATGAACCAGATAAGTTTGATCCATCGGAAACTCACAAAGACTGTCTAGAAATTCTTGAAAAAAAACAGTGGATATATTTCTTTAAGAAGTTTGATGGATATTTTGAAAAGGTTGCTTTAGAGTTTGCTTGTTCATTTAATGGGGAAAGGACCACTATTGGTAACATCACCATTAGAATTTATAAATATGTAATTGCACAGATCACTAGATTACCTCAAACTGGAGAAAGATACTTCAAAACTAAACAGTTTAAAGACAAATGATGGGAAACTTTTGTATCTAGATCTAGGATTGCAATAATAAATTGGAAAAAAGGAATTCCAAGAAGTTGGTTGATTCATCCTTGGGATGAATTAACATATCTCATCCAGAAATTTATTACTTGTGAAGGAAGGTTTAGTATTGTCTACCTGTATCACATACAATTGTTGCAACATTTAAATAGTGATTATGAAATTAACATGCCCTACTTTTTACTGAAAATCCTTTCTAAGATGGCTAAGGTTGTTCAAAAACAAGGGAGGAATACAGAAAAGAGTCTATACCACTATGGCTTCATCAAAATGATCATCACACATGAACTACAAAATCAGGATTTGTCATGGCAGCAGTTTATCATTGGAAATGGTTTTGAAACAGTGGAAGAGAAAATAGAAGAAGAATAGATCTTGATTGTGACAGATGATGAGGATGAATTGCAACACCCCAAGGAAATAAGCTCAAAACAACCTATAGGGAGGAGAAGAACAAGAAGTATGGTGAAAATGGAAAAATAATTCCAAGAAAAAGATAAGAGTTTCACCACATATGAAAGGAAATCAAGAAAAAGCCAACAAGGCCAAAAAGGAAAAATAAAAGAAAGTGATGATGAAGCACAACAAGCGCAGTATGCACACATTCAAACTTTGGAGAAACAAAAAGAGGCAGGGAAAGCACAATCATTAGAATATGATGATTTTGAAAAACAAGAGGCTTCCACATATGAAAAATGAGAGAAAAGGTGACACAATTAATTGAAGACATGAAAGATGAAGCTCAATCACCACAGAAAGTAGAACAAATAGAAGAAATGGTTGGTGGGTCCACAATAGGGTTTGATAAGAAAGACAAGAAAATAAAAAAGATGAAGAAAAAGATCAAAGAAATAGAGGTCCTGGAAAGATATTTAAAAATATAAAATGAAATGTTGAGGACTCAAAGACATAAAACTCATGAGGAAAATGAAAAACTAAAGAAGAAGAAAAATAATCTTCAAAAGAGAAACAAACGGATCTCCGAACAAGCATACAAATGGCTTCAACAAAAGCAAGAATACAAGGCAAAATATAAGAGGTTAAAAGTTCTCCATACAGCTGAAGCCAATGCGGATACATTATTGCAGGCAGCAGAGGTGGTAGAAGGCTATTGACAGGATATTAAGAACATTTTTTGTGCATGAGGACATGCAAAGTCTTCCTCTTGGGGAAGATGTTGGGTACCATTTTATGCTTATTTTCACTTCACAAATCATACTTTTGTCTCCAAAACCATCGATTTTTCCTTCATTTTATTCCATATTTTCCATAAAACAACCTATGCAAGGCACATTTATAATTCCTTAGCTTAAGAATTGAATTTTTAGCATTCAAATTAAAAATTTATCATAAATTACAGGATTTGAGTAAATCCCGTAATTGCTCCAAGGTTAGTGTACTTTCAGGATAGCTGGGAGAAATTAGAGACATGTGTCATGATCCTTTATTTACAAGTATGGATTAATATCTATCAGTTTCGATATATGAGCTTTCCAGGTGTCTGATCAATGCTGGACAAACAGGGTCACTTCAGCTGAAAATACCCTATTTTAGCATAAAATTATGGACAATTTTAGACTTTCTTGGGATTTGTGCATATTTTGTGGATCTGAAGGAGGGAATCGACATTCTTAGTATATTTTTTGGATCTCATCCTCATATTAGGAGTCTTTTTAGTATTTTCAGTTACAAACTTTTTGTATAAATACTTCAAGACATGGACTAGTATGACATCTTATGTTAATGAAGAAAACTATGAACTTTTTGTCTTGAGATCGGTTTGGTGTTTTGTTCTTGATGATGTTTATGAAATGATTATGTGAATGTTGTTGGAAGTTCCTTCTTAACTGAGACAACTCTAGGTGTACAAGTGAATCACTGGAGGTCCTCCTTTGCCAAGCTAGTACACTTCTCCTTTTTCAGTCTTTTCAATTAAATTTTGGTATGAGCTTTAAGTTTACATTTTGTTGTAGGTAATGCTGATGTGTTTTACTTGATTTCAAAATTACTTATGTTTCTAATGAATGTGGGAAATCAAATAATGCATCTCTTGTAAAAGGGTTTAGTCTTTCTAACATTTACAAGCCTCTAAACTAGTTTGAATGCTTAAATTTAGTTGAATGATTTTACTTTAGCTTGCTGATTAATGGTAAGAGATTTATGAATACACCTTCTATAAATAAGCTTAGCATTTCTTTCATACTCAACACTTAGATTAGCTTTTGAATTATTTTTATTTAAATAACTAAATTTATCTCTAAGTCCATACATTTTGGATGTGTCTCTAAGTCTTACAAACACTGGATTGACAATTAAATACACTCTAATTTACATCATTATATTGGAGCCCAACATATATCTCCTAACCTATAACCATTTATCCTTACAAACCCCATAAATTCTAACCCAAATCACCCAAAAGAAATATAACCATAAATAACTAACACTTTTAACCCCTGAGCCATTTGACACCAAAATTGAAAATTCTATCACATGCAATCTCTATAACACTTATAATGCATGATCCCTATTATCCCCAAATCATATCACATATTTGATATGAACCCTATATAAGCCTTATTATTTATAACCCATATGTCCCTTAACCTATAACTCCCAAGTCAAAGCCAATATATATCCTAACCTCTATAACCCATGTGTATAACCCCTTATCCCATAATCCCTAACACACATAATCGTTCTCTCCTTTAACAATGATCATGACATAACCCTTAACCTTCTTAGTATATTTTTTGGATCTCATCCTCAGATTAGGAGTCTTTTTAGTATTTTCAGTTACAAACATTTTGTATAAATACTTCAAGAAATGGACTAGTATGACATCTTGTGTTAATGAAGAAAACTCTGAATTTCCAGTCTTGAGATCAGTTTGGTGTTTTGTTCTTGATAATGTTTATGAGATGATTATGTGAATGTTGTTGGAAGTTCCTTCTTAACTGAGACAACTCTAGGTGTACAAGTGAAGCACTGGAGGGCCCCCTTTGCCAAGCTAGTACACTTCTCCTTTTTCATTTTTTTCAAGTAAATTTTGGTATGAGCTTTAAGTTTACATTTTGTTGTAGGTAATGTTGTTGTGTTTTACTTGATTTCAAAATTTCAAAGTTGGCCCCATTCACAGGTCGCTGTTGCCGATGTCTAGTCCTCGCACAATTTTTGTTCCTCATTCCTTGTTCCTAATGGCATAAAATATCCCACACACAGACCAAATTAATATCTGCTACATAAGTCTTTTGTCTTTTTTCAATGACTATGTAACGAATCTCATTTCTAAGAAGATTCAAATAGGACCTAAGAACCTTAAGTTCTTTCCTTAACTATGGGTGACATAACACTATCATAATTCAATAGTAAAATTGTTACATTTCATTGTAAGGCATCATGTGTACTGAGGACTTGAGCCACCATATCCACAAATGAAACATACCAAAAATATTTGTCTTATGAACAACATATGGTACTATACATTTTGAGGTTTGGCATAGAGATTGTTCTTATAGACTACACTACATTGCACCATAATATAAGCCCTACACTCCTTGCAAACCATGTAATTAACAATTCAAATTAGACACAATATTCTTGTGACGAATTAGCTATACTATCGACAAACTTTTTTAGTCAATAGTATAACAAATTTGTCGCAAGATTATTTACATTCGTCTCTCTTGCGACGATATCAAAAGATGTTTGGATTCATTTCATATTTGGTTTATCAACTTGAAATCTCAATTTGATACTTTTCAAGCTAGTTGGACCTTCATTCAAATACAAATATGAAACTTGGAATCATTAACATATCTACTAGATGAGGAAAATGAAAAAATAAAAAAGAAGTAAAAGAAGCTTCAAAAGCGAAACAAACTGATCTTCGAACAAGCATACAAATGGCTTCAACAAAAGCAAGCATACAAGGAAAAATATAAGAGGTTAAAAGTTCTTCATACAACTGAAGCCAATGTGGATACATTATTGCAGGTAGCAGAGGTGGCAGAAGACTATTGACAGGAGTTCATGAACATTTTTTGTGCATGAGGACATGCAAAGTCTTCCTCTTGGGGGAGATGTTGAGTACCATTTTATGCTTATTTTCACTTCACATATCATACTTTTGCCTCCAAAACCATCCATTTTTCCTTCATTTTATTCCATATTTTCCATAAAACAACCTATGCAAGGTACATTTATCATTCCTTAGCTTAAGAATTTGATTTTTGAATTTTTAGCATTCAAATTAAAAATTTATCAGAAATTACAGGATTTGACTAAATCCCATAATTGCTCCAAGGTTCGTGTACTTTCAGGACAGCTGGGTGAAATCAGAGAGATGTTCATGATCCTTGATGTACAAGGATGGATGAATATCTATCAGGTTCGATATCTGAGCTTTCCAGGTGTCTGGTCAACGCTGGTCAAATAGGGCCACTTCAACAAAAAATACCCTATTTTAGCAAAAAATTATGGACAGTTATAGATTTTCTTGGGATTTGTGCATATTTTGTGGATCTGAAGGAGGGATTCGACCTTCTTAGTATATTTTTTGGATCTCATCCTCAGATTAGGAGTCTTTTTAGTATTTTCAGTTACAAATGTTTTGTATAAATACTTCAAGAAATGAACTAGTATGACATCTTATGTTAATGAAGAAAACTCTGAATTTCCAGTCTTGAGATGAGTTTGGTGTTTTGTTCTTGATGATGTTTATGAGATGATTATGTGAATTCTATTGGAAGTTCCTTCTTAACTGAGACAAATCTAGGTGTACAAGTGAAGCACTAGAGGGCCCCTTTTTC
Organism: Picea engelmannii; assembly: GCA_009831015.1. NCBI lineage: Eukaryota > Viridiplantae > Streptophyta > Pinopsida > Pinales > Pinaceae > Picea > Picea engelmannii. Next base: position 20,113 of record ML808555.1, on the reverse strand, counting down.
CAAGCTAGTACACTTCTCCTTTTTCATTCTTTTCAAGTAAATTTTGGTATGAGATTTAAGTTTACATTTTTCTATAGGTAATGATATTGTGTTTTACTTGATTTCAAAATTTCAGCGTTGGCCCCATTCGTAGGTTGTTGTTGCCGGTGTCTATTTCTCGTACAAATTTTGTTCCTCGTTCCTTGTCCCTAATGGCATAAAATGTCCCACACAAAGACCAAATTAATATTTGCTACATAAGTCTTTTTTCTTTTTTCAACGACTATGTAATGAATCTCAATTATAAGAAGATTCAAATAGGACCTCAGAACCTTAAGTTCTTTCCTTAACCATGGGTGACATAACACTATCATAATTCAATAGTAAAATTGTTACCTTTCATTGTAAGGCATCATGTGTACTGAGGGCTTGAGCCACCATATCCACAAAGGAAACATACCAAGAATATTTGTCTTATGAACAAGATATGGTACTATCCATTTTGAGGTTTGGCATAAATATTTTTCTTATAGACCACACTACGTTGCACCATAATATAAGCCCTACACTCCTTGCAAACCATGTAATTAACCATTCAAATTAGACACAATATTCTTGCGACGAATTAGCTATACTATCGACGAAATGTTTTCGTCGATAGTATAGTAAATTTGTCATAAGATTATTTACATTCGTCTCTCTTGCGACGATATCAAATGATGCTTGTATTCATTTTCGTACAATTTTCGTTCCTCGTTCCTCATTCCTTGACCATGGTGTAGTCCCCAAGATCCATTATTTTTGCACAAAACATACTAATGGCATAAAATGTCCCACACAAAGACCAAATTAATATCCGCTACATAAGTCTTTTGTCTTTTTTCAATGACTATGTAACAAATCTCATTCTAAGAAGATTCAAATAGGTAACAATATTGATGAAAGCTTATACGATCATGATGGTATAAAAATGAAAGAGATTCTCTTGGATTCAAGAATAATTTATCCTCTATTGAACAAGGCCAACCACGTGAAGGTGGAATCTCACATGGCCCCTCCCCTCCCCCTCACATCACTCTCAATTGATCCCCAAAAACCAATCTATAAAATAGAAAATGATTGAAAGAAATGTCCTAGTAAGATTGATGCATAGAAACTACAAAAAAAATAATAATGAAGCTAAATGAAATTATGTGTTTCTAAATGATATTTTTAGTCTACCATGTACTTTAGTATATTGGAAACTATTTTTAGGTTTCAAATAATAATTAAACAACATGTAACCTAGGATATAAAAACGTCGCATAAAACTTAAACACATGTAATTAACCCATGACATTAAAAGTAAATTATTTTAAGAGAATAATTCATACAAATTAAAATATTATATAGTCACATACCTAATCCAACCTCAACATATGTGTAATAATCCTTATTCTCTATCTTGATCTTCTTCATCGAACTCGACATCTGTATCATCATCCGGTTTTGAAACGATGTTGAAAGGATTGATGATATCATCATCGTCATTAATGTCATTTTCGAGCATATTTTCATCGACATCATCATCAAGAATTGCAATATTATCTCCTACGCCTGGATCATCATGATCTTCTTTGTCTTCTTCATCTGTCAACCCTCCATGATCTTTTGGCTTTGTCTGATCTGTCAAATCATCTTCTTGATCTTCAATATCATCTTCTTCCTGTAAATGAGTATACTTAATTGGCCTTCCTCTTAGATCATATATAACAACAAATGACCAATCCCTTTCACCTAGAATATTTGAGTAAAAGACCTGTTCACATTGGCTTGGAAAAACATAGTGATCATGTCATCTTTCAAACACCATTGTTTTAATCATTGGAAATTCGTTGGCATGTTGAATAATAGTTCTTTCCTCATCACGTTCATGCATTCGTAACCTATACCATTTGACATCAAACATAACTAATTTGAAGGAATTAAAATCACAATCAAGTATATCATTTAAATACTCATAGTTTCCATTTTCATATTCTCGGGGATGTCTGTCACTCCTAGAGGAAACATTAGTAACCTGGAATACTGCAGTTATCCCACTATCAGAAGTTTTCCTGGTTTCATCCAATTGTTTAATGCGAAATTTATGACCATTGCACCACATAGCCTTGTGGTGTTTCAACTGCAATATGTTAGATATGTAAAAGATGCATTGTCAATTAATAAATTAACATATATTTATATAAGTTTGAAAGTATCTGAAAAATACAGTACACATGTAGTAACATTAATATAATATAAAATAACTGAATAAAGTGGGTGAATTTTCTTACCTGTCCATCTTTCAAACCATATGCTAGATCAATTTCCCTCTACGTAAGATTGGCATCTCCGTTACGACGAGCTTCTCTAACCAATTCAAACAGTCATTGCCATGATAACCTACCTCCATTATGTTGTTTACATCTTTCAATCCATACGTTCATTCAGTCAAGATTATTTGCAATGTATAAATGCAGTGCATCCCACTCTTGAGTAACTGAATCAAAAAAAAATATTCACCAATATTAAATATTAGTTATAACGTACAATATGCAAGTAATTATAAATATTTATAATTTATGAAATAAATTATATTCATATATTAATGACTATGATCATATACACAAAAAATGAAACTTTATATGTATTATTAATATAAATTTTCACAATTATTAATATATTACCTCTCATTTTTTCCATTCTACCTTTCCCCAATAGATGCTCCTGATCTTCAAATGTTTTGATGGAGTTCACATCCCAAATGCGATCCACTGCATGCATAGTTGGTGCTGCTAATTTAGGAAGATACTAAATAATATACACCATGGATTGATATACCATATATCCCTCCACCATAGAACCCTTAGGACGTGCTCTTTGTCTAACCAACACCTTCAATAATTTCAAGTGCCTCTCCACCATCCACATTGACCTTGTGTGAACAAGTTCACAAATTTCAATCTCCTCAATTTGGTGTATGAGGTAGTGTTCTTGTGCATTGAAAAATGTAGGAGGTATATACTTTTGCATTTCACACATTAGCTGAGGAATTTCTCTCTTCCAATACTTTATATCATCTTCATGGATTTCTTTCAATGACAACCATCTACATGAGATCATGACATAAGAAAATAACATGTTACAATATAACATAATATAATATATTACGTTACAAGTAAAACACATGTCATTAAGTACAACAATAATTTGAAATAACATTTTGCATATAAATCACAACTACGTCTTACCTCATGTATTTTCCAAGATCATATATAACTTGTTTGACGTTGTTGTCAAAGTCGTTTGGGAGAGATAGTGGTAGAACATACTGTAACAACAAAATGAATCGTTATTTGTTTCAACCAAAGTAGACAAGAAAAAATATAAAAGATATATAGGGCCAATATATATAAATATGTATACCAAAATTATTACCTTAATGAAGGTATGCCAATCATGTGTTTTTACCCCACCAAATTCACCTTTCTTCGTTAAGATATTTTTTTCTATTTGAAGAAAAACTCGTGGGAAATTTAATTCTTTGAATGACCTCTTTTACGTCATTGCTTTGTTGCTATGTTAATAACCATGGAAGGTTATTTCGATCTAGTACTCCATATGATCTATTTGAATATCGGATCACACTTCACGTTGCATGATTGGCTTCCTAAATGTCAGTACAAATTTTGACGATTTTTTCTTTCTCCCTCCTACCATCTATGATTTGCCATAACGTTTCAATCACATTCTTCCCGATATGCATTGTATCAAACAAATGAGCTATTTTTAGCTCCTCATAGTAGGGAAACCTCATGAATTGAGCGAGATAACATTTCATTCCTCGCGAAAGCCCATTATTAATACCTTCATGATGATTGCAGCCTTCATGAAGCATAAAAGAAATCACAAAAATAATTATCAAATATGGTAAAATAAATTCAATGATTAAAATAAACATTCAAAAAATTACATGATCTACGATACATTATGAAATTGAGTACCTTGACGATTTCTATTATATTC
>ML808555.1:0-16037 GCA_009831015.1 Picea engelmannii | reverse complement strand
CATGATCTACGATACATTATGAAATTGAGTACCTTGACGATTTCTATTATATTCCAACCTCCATAGGTGAGGTTTCATTCTTTGTGGTTTTAAACCAGTCTCTTCTTTCCCATTGAAAAGTTGTTTTTCAGTAGTACGATTTGACTTCAATAATAAGTGGAGTTTGGATTGTCGGGAGAACGATGTGTTCAACTCAATTGCCACTTTATATTGTCGAGAGAATGACAAACAACGGACCCCCTCAAACGTCGTTTCATATGATGTCTCTTTTCCGACGACACAAATTTCGTCGTTATTGCGACGTCTTGGAGGTGGCAAGACCGACGTCCTGAACGTGACAAGACCGACATCTTGAACGTGGCAAGACCGACGTCTTAAATGTGGAAAGAGAGATGTCTGGAACGTGGCAAGACCAATGTCTTGAACGTGGCAAGAGAGACATATTAAACGTGGCAAGAGAGACGTCTGGAACGTGGAAAGAGAGATGTCTTGAACATGGAAAGACCGACGTCTTGAAGGTGGCAAGAGAGACGTCTAGAATGTGGGAAGAGAGACGTATGGAACATGGCAAGAGAGACGTCTTGAACGTGGCAAGACCGATGTCTTGAAGGTGGCAAGAGAGATGTCTAGAACGTGGGAAGAGTGACGTTAAGAGGTATCATCTTCAATGTGGTTGCTATGGGAGCGACACTCCAAGATGTCGGAATAGAGACTATGTTGTAGGTATTTAAAAAAAAAATACAATATCAATACTAAGAGGGATAGGTACATTAACCTTTGCTAATATACTATCCATATCAATATTTAAATCTATATCATTGGTCTTAGGCAAGGTTGGTTGAGGAGGAGGACTAACTTCCAATGGTAAAGGGGGTCTTGTCTAATGAGGTTTAGGATCACTAGGATATGTCTTGGGTGTGTTATCACACAAACTCACAATTGTTGAGCTAAAGTCCAAAATCTCAAGTGCAATCATGCGTAATAAGACTGCAAAAATATACTAGAGAGTAAGTCCTAATCAAAAGAAATAAGTTTGAGAGCACTAGAGCTTCACGGTTTTCAACAACATCAACATCATTATCAAGTATATATTGATAATGTGGACCTCAATTCACAGTTTCCCAATTTTAGATTTTGATTTAACGAGGCAAAGGGATAAAACATAGCATTGCACTTGTGTAATTTACCTAGAGAAATGTTATTTATTGGAGTGCAATGATTGCAGGGTATGTCCAGATTGGGAAAGCTAATGATTCATTGGCACTCTTTAATCAAATGAAACTTGCAGACATGAAACCTGACACAGTGACCATTGTAAATGTGCTCCCTGCATGTGCTCACTTATCGGCTCTGCAACCAGGCAAGTGTCTCCATGGTTACATAATCAGGAGTGGATATGAATCGGATATGTTTGTTGGGAATTCCTTAATTGACATGTATGCCAAGTGTGGGAGTATAGTGCTTGTGAATCTGATGTTTGACAAAATGATTAATAGAGACCCGATCTCATGGAATACAGTGATTACTGGGTTTGCAATGCACGGGCAAGGTAAAGATTCCCTCTCTTATTTTTGTCGAATGCAGCAGTCAAACATAAAACCAAACCACATTACCTTTGTCTGTATTTTGTATGCTTGCAGTCATGCAGTCATGGTGGAACAGGGATTGCAATATTTTCTTCTCATGAATCAAAAGTATTACATAAAACCCAAGATGGAGCATTATGCATGCATGGTTGACCTTCTTGGTCATGCTAGGCGATCGAGTGAGGCAGAAGAGTGATTTATAAATATGCCAATAGAACCTTGTGCCAATGTGTGTGAGGCCTTGCTTGGTGCCTGCAGAATTCATGGTAATGTTGAGCTAGGGGAACGCGTGGAAAAACACCTTTTTGACTTGGAGCTTTAAAACATTAAATGTTATGTACTACTTTCAAACATCTATGTTGCTTCTGGCAGGTGGGATGATGTTGCAAAAGTGAGAACAAAAATGAGAGACAGGGGATTGAAAAAGGATCCATGATGCAGCTTGGTTGAAGTTAATAACAAGGTTCATACATTCCTTGTGAAAGAAAAATCACACCCACAATCTTAAGACTAAATCATTAATCGATTACACCTTCAAAATAAAAAATAGGTCTACAACAAAATATTCCAACTTGTTTAGATTGATAGACGAAATTCAAAGCACAATGGACCATTTCGATCAAATAAATTTTTACCATGTCCTTCATCATCAAAACTCTAAAGAACACGAGATGGAAAATAAAGGTGTTCTTTTGAATCAGGATCAAACGATCCAAAATGTGGGGGAAATCCTTTTGCATCATCTCCCATGACAATTTCCCTAATCAACTAAATTAGGGAAACCCTCATTGAATAGGTGGACAAATGGCCTTTGAATTGCATCACCATGCAAAGGCATTTAACTCACTCCATCCCCCCACTACCCATGCCATCTCTCAACATGCTTGGGAATTTAATGGTGGGAAGATTCAGCTTGGGATAAGGGATTTGAATGTGGTTTCAATTTTCCTCGTAGCAATGTTTTTTGTAGGTTCAATGCATTTGGAGAGGTGCATTTTCTCTCCCTTGGTGGCACTATAGATTAGGTTTGCAATGGTGCTTTGGAGGTGGAATGGTTTGAGGTTGAGTGTTGTCTAGCCGAGGCTTCTTTTTAGAAGGATGACCAGGGTTTGGGTGCACTCGTCTGTTGACCTATTGTCTTTACCTTCAATGGAGAGTAGAAAGCATTGCAATGGGGGCAATGCTTGTAACATTGCTAAATTTTGTAGGTTATTAGCTACATCTTCCATTTTCCATTAGTGGGCACACCCTCATATACATTTGGATGTCTTTTTCATTTGGATTCCTACAAAAATTATTGTGTTTTGGTGTGAAGAAACATAAGTTTGTAGTAGAATCTTGATTCAGGCCACACAATCACATAAGAAGACACCTCATATTGTTATCCTTTGACTCCACTTGCACAATGGACTTGACGCTAATATTGATCCTCCCATCACCCTTTTATAATCTATCTTTTACAGTTATATTTTGCTAAACTTAACTTCTCCTTTTCACCTTGAGATTTTGTGATAAAGCTTTAGCAATCCTATTCCTAGGGAAGCCCTCCTTGTGCTGGAGGAGACCCAACTTAAAGAGTGGGGAAGAGCTACCAAGATGACAATGGGTAGCCTTCCTGAGTTCCCTTGAGGTTGCATTTTGTGGTTGGGACTTTGTACACATTGAATGCAGATTTGATAGGTGGCAGGTACCACAAATATGCAGACTAGGTAATGTAATAACTTACAAAGAAGAACAGAACATTACAAGAATCCTTCTCCCTTCACTGAAATACAAAAAAACAATTTCAGAACAAACATTTTAGCTTTAATCTCTGCTCTATAGAACAACTATTTTCAACAAACTATTTTTTCTCAAACTTGCCTCAAATATTCCAAAAGAAGCTTCAGAAATCAAACAATGGCCTTATTGATTTCAAACTCGGCCTCAGAATTCGACTAAATATCCTGAGTTTCGAAATCAACCATTAGGATCTGAAGCCAAGCCTTAGAAATTTGAAATTGGGGCACAGAAAAGGAAAGCCTCGGAGACCAAATCATGCCTATGAAATTGAAATGGGATTTTCTAAATTTGAAAATGGCCTCTGGAACTAAGCTTGTTCCGAATATAAGAACTATGGTGTTCCAAACTCCTTGAAATCGAGGGCTTTAGATCTACCCTGGCCTCGGTATTTGAAATACCACCTCAATAAGATCTTACAGAAATCGACCTCAGAAATCACTGAAACAGGCCTCAGAAATCACTGAAATGGGCCTAAGAAATCATTGAAACCAGTCTAAGGTTAACTTGTTCAGAACTTTACTAACTCACTAAGATTATTTCCCGTCAAGGCATTGTGGCACTTGAAAAAGACAGCAACCACAAAATTGAGTACAATGACCTCAAACATTGCTTCAATTAGAGGATTTCCTGTTCTTTTACTATCTGCTTTTATAGTTCTCAATATCAAATTTATGATATTAGATAAAGACCTTATGAACAATTGGACGTACAGAAATATTAAATAGAAAAATTCAAATATTTTCCTAAATAAGGCTTAAATCTCACTTGGATAGTATATCAAAATATCTTGAAGTGGAACAAATATTATCAACCATGGCCCAAACATACTACAGAAAAAAGGTTTTTCATATCAACAACATTCTTATCAATTTTGCAGCTCTTAGCTTCTCTAGATGTCGAACCATTTGTAGCTTTGGTGCACAAGTATGTTTTGGAGAGAAATCCTCTCCAAAACATACTTGTGTACCAAAGCTGCCTTGTTTGAGCATCATGTGCAACAGAACACCAGAGCAATTGTGTAGGCCTCCTAATTTTCTTCAAAACAAGACATATATATCATCTTAGGAGACAATGTTACAATTAGAAGCTGGATCTCTTGAAATATCTTTCTGCTAGCAAACATCTATTCGTTTAAGAGCCCATAACACATGTTTGATGGCCAAAATATTAGAACTCAATAAACTCAGTTGTGGCAGTTCCTTTGAAGAGTTTCTTGCCTCAAGATAATTATTGTGCAAAAGCGTGATAAAGCTCACAGTCTATGGAATCATGGAGATGTTATTGTCTACAACATAAAAAGTGGAATGAAATCCTGTGATAGGGAAATGTTTCCCAAAAGAATGGAATTAAATCTCACTTTCAAGCTGGTAAATACAAAACTTGCCAGGGCAATTTTGAACTTTGCTAATTCCCCAATGAACCTTATATTTCTGAACTTTGTTTCAATGTTCATTTGATCCTGCACAAAAATATGATTAACATATACACTTAACAGTTAAAACTTAATAGCATAATATGACAATGGCATGTCTAACAAAGAAACAGACTTTATCTCAATATAACAAAAGACCAAAATACAAGAAGTACCATGTAATGTTTTCAAAAAATTCATTGACAATACCGAAATAGAAGGCCATAACCACATAGCTTCCCTTAATGCCATTAATTAATAATACAAGAAATATCTAAAAGCACAAACCACCAAAGGGGAGAATAATCTGCAGATCACTAGAAAGAGTTGATAAAGAAAGAGAGGATGGTCTTTTATGGCAAGGTAATTATGAACATTCAAAACAAAATTTATGACACATGATTCATAATTGTAGCACATGGTATCATTCAATCATGGCAAAAATGTACAATGAAAAGAAAGGTACCTTTTTATTTATTAAGAAATTGAACTCCTCTTCTAGCAGCTGCAGAAGCATTGAAGCTACATCTTTCATGCAAGTCTACAATGTTGCCACCATTCTTGAATAATAAGGAAATAATTCTAAGGATGTCCGAGGTACATTGAATAATGTTCTCACAAGATTTTTATGGTTACTTTTTGAATTCAGATAACAAAAGTCTACATGCAACAAAAATCATAATAGAGCACTCCCATATTCATAGGGTTTCATGTCTCACCAGAAACCTCAACAGAAATATCTAATAATAAGCATGTCACTTATTGTCAACTGGTCAATAAGGTCACGACTAACACAACCTGGAAGTCATTGCAAGAGGCTGTCTAAGTTTGTTGTTTGCACCATCAAGGCTTTTTACTTTATCCTTCTGATTTTCTTTCTCTCCCTTCTTATGAGCATCTTTGAACACCATAATATAATTTACAATAATGTATCATAAGTGGTGCATGACTTCACTCAAAATAAGTAATTGGTTTAATGAGAAAATATAGATTCATTCATTAATGCATACTTATGATTGTGAGTGTAATATCTTAAAGATTTTCTCATTAAAAGTTTCAACTCAGTATGCATTGAAGCAACATGTTAGGCAACAAACAAGTTTCCAAAATACTATGCATTTTTGGCATCCACTGCAAGGAAGTCACCACCACCTATACATCTCATAGAGAAGAGAATATGCACAACTAAATATCAAACTAGACAAGATGAAGGCACCTTCCAATGTATTCTATTATCTTGTTTCAGAGACAATCTCAGACAATAAGATAATTTTATTAATGACCAAGAAAAAGGACAAAGGAAGCAGAGTATAACTAGCCGTCAATAGATTATGGGACTATCTAGAACACTCGTAGATGCTAAAAAGGCTGACACAAAAGGAAATATACAACTAATAATAAAAGAGAGAGCAGTAGGATCTAGGTACCAGAGAGAAAGAAAGCACTAAGTGCAAGGCCCTGGCTGAACATCAACATCATAACTAGAAATATAAGTAGAGAATGAGGAGGGAGAAAAAGTATCCATGTCTCCATCTATCCTTGTGAAGAGACCGATGCAAGGCTTCATGATATCCTCCAAAGAGTACTTAGGGTTTAGGGGGGCTAGCTATACAACCTTGGGTAGAGTTTTGGAGCAGAATGAATTCTCACTCCCAACATCTGAGACTAAGGGGAAAGACCCCGTGGGTAGTACTTTGTATAGTGTGGGTCTAGCTTTGAGATTTCCTATAGGTAGAATGTATGTCAATCCAGTGGAAGGAAGTCCATTGTCTCATTGATCTACCACCAATAGTATCAAGAAGTGAAGATTCCAACTACTGCTTACTGCCTTTGGCAATGGAAGTAGGATGAATGAAAGAACCGATAAGCCTGGCACTACTTAGTGTGGAGTGGTCACACGAAATATCTCATGTGTGGATCATTGCCTTTTGGATTTATAAACCTTAAGGAGAGGTAACAACTATAGTTAGGGTAGCAAAAGAAAATCACAAGGGAACTACCCAGAACAAGCAGTTGAACCTCCTGCAAATTTTGTAGTATATGGGTATAAAAAAAAGGTGCTCCTTGAACTTGATCTCCTAGAGATGGAAAAGTTGGATCACTTCACTTTCAATTTCACATTTCACTGCTCTCTACATTACTCGCTCACTTCACTTTCACATTTCACTACTCTGAACATTACTCACTCAGTTCACTTCATTTCACTTTTACATTTCACTATTCTCAATATCAAGTTTTTTCTTTGATGTTGAGTAAAGTGTTCATTCAAAAAGGTTGGAAATATATTGCTAGGAAATATTTTGCTAAGTTGTAATTTTTTATTGAAGAGGTGCGTTAGAAGGGAAGTATAGCAAATGCCAAAAAGCCTTTTATGTGATCACATTGTTACAAAATCAACTCATATCAGTTCAACTGTGCAATGCCTGGAAACTACATCTTTAGAAGGAGAAGTCTAGCAAAAAGCCTTTTATGTGATCACATTGTTACAAAATCAACTCATATCAGTTCAACTGTGCAATGCCAGGAAATCACATTTATCTTACATGGACAATTATAGCAAACAAATTATATGGAATAGAAATTCAACACATTTGTGCATGGTTTTCCATCCATTTGTATATGTGTAAAAGCTAAAACAATACAGAACTATGAAAACTTTGGTCTCACAAAAAACTTAAGCACATATATGAGCATGTCAGATGGCATTTAGAGCTGGGTTTTAGCAATATTCATGTTAATGGCCATAATCAATGTGCCTAATTCCTCGCCAACATTCAATTAGAAACACAAAAGGTTGATGGATCACCCCACTCCCACAAGGTTCTAGATTGTGCACATTGCTTGTCTAGATGCAAACAAGTGAGAAATGTGAAGTATCAAATTCTCAAGGTGCCAAAACATTGAGATTAACACCTCCTGGATTTGATACCTCTTAACTTGATGAATCCATGGTAATAATAACCCTACTAGGGTTGGCTCATTTAGTTGTGGTCTAGCAGTAATAAGAAAATTCAATCATCCATTTAAATACAAATATAACAAGTAGTATGTAAGGTAGGAAGAGTTGGTATTAACTAGTAGAATAGTAAATTACTAAATCTTATCCATAGATTGAGCTAATCAATCCAAGATCTAGGCTTCTCATGACCATATACATAGAGAGCTAGCATAGCCATTTACATAACTACTTTAACTACCTTAACTACATTGGCCCACTAAGTCAAGTAGACTAGACAAGACATTTTCTTACATACTCAACTTGACAAAGATGAGAGTCAAGACTCCAAACGACTATCCTTGAACTCAACTTATGTAACCCAAAGGACAATTTGACTAAGAGTCAACATGAACCAAGCTTTAACATCTTCAAACCTTCAAGATTAATTGAGAACTCTTACCTTCAAACAAAATTGTATAGAGCCAAACACAGAGCAAACCACGGGGTATACCTCATTTTATTTAATGAGTATGCAATTGATTGGCATGAATCATGAAACATTTTAACAAAAAGAAGGAATTAAAGGCAATATCCAATGTTTTCTAATTTGGATTCTTCAAACAATTCAATGTTAATGAAAAACTTGTGAAAGAAAGTGGAGGAGACATGGCAATATAGAAAATTAATGTATGTTCATTTTAAATCTTGGTAAAAGGTAATCAGAAATATTATGCACCAAGAAAGTATGGGAGGACAGTGTTTCAATGAAAACATACAAAAACAGTTGCACAAACAAGTACAGATGACACAAAACCATATTTTAACCCCTATTGAAAGCTGATATGATTCATCTCAAAACTAGAGCAATGAGAGACTTGGCATGTCAAGCAATAATAAGAGGTTATGAGGTTAATACCGTTGCAACAGCTGCTAATACCGTAAGTGTTATGAGGTTGGCAAACACATGCAGTGTTGCACCCAAGTGTCTCTAGTGATGCATCGTCACTCGCTTTGGCTCTGCCCTCAACCGCACAAGTACACTGCACAAGAACCATGGTATGAACTGCTGAAGTGTGCCATCACTAGGGGAATACTATCTGAGCAACCCAGTTAAAAAATTCTAACGTAATGACTCATGATTAGCCATTTCCAAGAGACAATAAGATAAGCGATCCATTTGAAAGAAAAGTAAAACAGAGACATATATAATGTACAAGATACATCAGAATTAGATTGAAGTCAACTTTATCAAGTAATTGAAAATATATGCAATCAGTGACACCATCAAAAACAATATTACCAAATCGAAAAACAATTTTGTACCTACAAACAACTACAAGGCTTCCGTAGTAACAGAAGCAAGGTTGGTGGCAGTGATTTTCCTAACAGAGAAGACAAGGTATGGAAAGTACGAAAAGATGTCTATGTCCATTTTATCTGGCAATTTAAAGTATTAACACTGTGGCACTATCAAAAACTTATTATACTGAAATGAAAAACAATATGTACCACAAACAACTAAAAAGCTTCTCCAGTACTACAAACAAGCTTAAAGTTTTGCGACACTTTTGCCTAAGTTCAAAGTCAAACAGAGATGACATGGTATAAGCTAAAACATTTTGGGAAAAAATAGAAAGAAAACAAGAGGGAGTGCATAAAGCTTCCAATCAACTCTGGAAGATAAAATCCTTGATAATATCGATAAAATCGTCTTCCTCTCCTGTACTCTTGTCATCTTAACTGCTCTTTCAAGGTTTGTAGAATGGACTGCTCCTAGAATTGGCTACATGCCATAGTCTCTGATCAATACAGGATCCTTTTTCAGGATTGGCAGATTGCACCATTCTCAGGATGACACTAATTTTCAATGGAATTGGGTAAGTTAACTTACGACCAATTTCACTGTTGTTTCAAGATTGATACATTGGGCTATTTCAAGAGTAGATACATCCTATGAAATAGTCTCAATATATCAATAAATCATTCAAAATCGATAGGTCAGATCTTTCTTACAATATCACTACATAGATCATGAATCATAGCCTTGGTTGTCTCTATGATGGACTTGTTCTTCCTCTCTGTAACCCCATTCTGTTGAAACCAGATAATTTCACTTTGGCCAGTGTGCTCTCCACATATGCCAATATTGAAGCGCTAGATCAAGGAAGACAATTTCATGCTCACGTAATTATAACTGGATTTGAGTCAAATGCAATAGTTGGAAGTGCCCTAGTTGATATGTATTCTAAATCTGGTAGCAGAGCTGATGCCCGTCGGGTTTTTGACAGATTTTCTTAGCGAGATGCAGTTGTATGGAATACCAGTTTGGGTATTTCCTTAATTAAATGTGCAATCCTCTAGTAATGAATAATTAACCATTGTTGACACAATCAATATTCTCCTCTCGATGTCAGAATTCTTGAAATTGGATCAAACTAGGGAATTTGATTGGTACAAGGATAAAAAGTTGGGCAAGTTATCTTACAAACACTTTCTAAAGCCATTGAATACAAATGCAATTTTATTTCTAACATTAATACATAACATATTGTGGATTTGATTCTTGAGTAGATTTGGATTCACTTGATTATCTATTTTGCACATATGTATGCAGAGTGTGGGGGATATCGTAATTCAAAACCATCTGGCCTTTGTTTTCATTTTCATTGTCGGTTTCTGTTTGGTTTCCCGCTTCTCATTTCTAGTGACATAGAAATAGATCGTTTAGGATCATAAGGCAATCCAATTTCTAAGCAAACATGACTATAATTTTTTAGTTTTCCAGAGTAATTTTTAACCTGTTAGTATGTAATGTCCAACACAATTGAGATTTCAAATATGACATGATAACAAAATTTGACTTGTAAGATTTAAATCAATGCATCTTTCCCACCCCCTGGTGTGGGTAGATAATTGAGGTGAACAAACAAGTAGGGATATGAATGTTGTTATAGAAGCTATTTCTCGGAAGGGCACTGACCAACTTGTTATAGTCAGTATCTACTGGTTGATCAGAAGGGGTATAAATTTGTCTTTGATGTCACTCGTGGTAATTTATTGCTCACTACTCTTATGCTAACCATGAGTGTAGTGAAAATGGGGAAGACAACCTCTCCCATGCCCTACACAACATTTGCAGAAGGTTAAAGTTTAGCCCTAGTGAATTAACAAAGAAACAAATAAAAAATGATACATTCCTATCTTAATATACAATCACATCCACACTCATACACTCATGCATGGGTCTATTGAACACAATTACAAGGGCCATTAGCCCATAGTTTCTACCCTACACTACTGCAACAACTAGGTGTTGTGCAAATTCGTGCAAAAGATGATATATTTATTTGACTCTCATTTCCCTCAACCCCCCTTTTCTCTGGAAAGTTCCATGCTGTGCATTGGAAGAAAGTTCATTTATGGCCTTCTTTTCTTGTTTGACCAGATCATGCAATTCCAAAATGGCATTTCGCTACAATGCAAAAAACAATTAGCGAGTGTTGAGCCTAGCAATTGATACATTGATCTGTAGAGAGAAAAGACTAGGGAAATGTCCCCTTAATATTGTTGATCGGATCTCCTTGGAGCAGTAGTTGCACCAGGGATCCTCCTTGATACAGATGGAAATCAAGCTGTAGAATTAACTTGGGGTCCTGGATTCACCTCCAACAATGAAGCAGAGGCACTGGCTACTCTCGAAATGGTCATGACACTAACAGATTATGGAATTCAAGAGGAAACTACCATTGGGGATTCATCAATCATCATCAGATCCCTTCCGAATGGAACCCCCCCCGATAGATTCAAGATTAGCATAAATCATCCATAGGATTCTTTCCCTCACCTCGACTATGAATTCTATCTCCTACTTCCAGGTTCTATGTGACCTCAACACAATTGCAAACAAAATGGCAAATAAGGGGACAACATTGAGCAAAGGAGAATGTGCTTTGAGGGAGGCAAGGGGGACAAGAGCATCCCCTCACCCAATCATGTGATAATGGTCCCATCAACATGGTTTTGTCACCTCCAAAAGTTGATAAGAAAGAAAGGCAAGGATCCTCCCTATACATGTCATGTCCCATGTGCATGTGGTGGAGAGGGAGTATTAAATACTCCCATTTGACTGTGCCCCCCTCCCCTGACCATGCATTGAAACCTCAAAGAAAAATCAATCTCTAAAAGATCCTCCTACATGCAAATCCAACATCTAGACATGGAATTAATAGTCAACTCTTGTCTTGTATAGCTTGGAAATTAGTGAAGGCACCCAATATAAAGGTCAAAATCAACAACAGTAAGAGCATTCCTCTACATTTGGTTTTTGGTCTAAATTGTTTCGACAACGAGAAGAGGCCACTGCCAATCACAGTCTTTGATCGCCCTCAGTGCATATACAGTGTCCTTGGAACCACGTGAGGCAGATAACCAGAAAGCATAGTAAAGGCAACATGGCTCATGAATTTCATTGTTTACATTTGGTTTTTGGTTTGAATTGTTTGGACAATGAGAAGAGGTCACTGCCCATCATGGTCTTCGACCCCCTTCAGTGCATACATGAAACAAGAAAATTTGTGTCATACATGATACAATCCTATGCAAGTACCTAAGATGGACTGCCAAAATCCTATAATCATGTTGAGACCATATGTAATATCCTAGTTTTACTCGTGAATATTGAGTATTTTATTTCTATAGTTAATAAAAAATTACCAAGGTCAGTTGATTCTCAGAATGATTACTGTGAAAAACCTCTAAAGTTGTTTTCTCAAATGCTGCATGGAGGCATGAAGCCAGATGAATGTAGTTTTGTCTGTGTGCTAGGTGCATGTGGTGGCCTTGCAGCCCGTGACCAAGGGAAGCAAATCCACGCTGTCATCATCAGAACTAAGTTTGCATCATATGTCTCTGTTGGAAACGCTCTAGTTACATTGTATGCCAAATGTGGAAGCATAGAGGATGCACACCACATGTTTAAAAAAATGCCTAAACAAGATTCAGTGACTTGCAATGCCATGAATGCAGGTTATGCCCAGCATGGCTGTGGCATGGAGGCTCTTCGTCTCTTTGAAGAAATGATAAAGGAAGGCATAATGATAAGCCTCGTCACATTCATTTATGTTCTCTCTGCATGTAGTCATGCAGGGCTAGTGGATGAGGGTAGATACTATTTTGAATCCATGAGTCGAGATCATTGCATTACACCAAGTAAGGACCACTATTCCTGTATGATTGACATTCTTGGCTGTGATGGACATCTTGAAGAGGCTGAGAAATTTATCCAAAACATGATTTTTGAACCAGATTCCATTGGATGGGCTGCATTGCTTGGTGCCTGTAGAAGCCATAGCAATATATAGTTAGGGAGCTGTGTGGCAAAACAACTTTTTAAGTTGGAACCATCAAATGTTGCACCATATGTGGTGTTGGCAAACATGTATGCTTTTGCTGGCAGGTGGAATGATGTATCAAGAGTGAGAAAAATGATGAAAGATAGGGGAATAAAGAAGCAGCCAGGATGTAGCTAGATCGATATCAATAAGAGAGTGCACGCTTTCATTGCGGAAGACAGCTCGCACCCACAAATGGATGAGATCTATGAAACTTTAGAGACACTATCTGTGAGGATGAAGGAGGCAGGGTATGTGCCAGACACAAAATTTTCTCTTCTGCATGATGTGGGAGAAGAGTACAAGAAAGATGTTCTCTCTCACCACAATGAAAAGCTGGCTCTTGCTTTTGGTCTAATGAACACACCCTCTGGGACAACTATCCAAATTATTAAAAACCTTTGTGTATGTGGCGATTGCCATAATGCCTTCAAATTTATCTCCATGATCATTGCACGAGAAATTATTGTGAGGGATGCTAACCGTTTCCATCATTTTAAGAATGGTCTATGTTCTTGCAGAGACTACTGGCAACCCCCTTTTGAACAAATAACAAAGAACTAATCCCCTTTCTTGTATGCCTTCGTTTAATGGGGCTTGGATAGGAAATGTTTATATTTCCTGTGCATGTGTCTTGGAGGGATTTTAAAGTTCAAAACACAACAGAAAAACAGAGAAATATTTGACTTTCTCTATACTTGGCAACATCTAGAATCCTTGATTGTATCATGAACTCATGAAGCATAGCTAAAACTGCCAGGTATGTGGTTATTATGTACTATGAAACATCTAGTTGGTTAGTCTGTGAGGATTAAAGTGACATAGCTCAAAAGACTTGATGAAGCCATCTTCTGCTGTTGTGAAAAATGCTCCAGCTATGTCTTCATGTTTTCTCCTGGTTGAGTTACATCATTTGAGCATTTATTGCATGATTTCCAGTTCCATTCTTGAGTTGATACCAATTGTACAGACTGCACAAAAGAAAATTTTTGGGTCAAATGGTTTAAAATTAGGGAATCAGTATCTCATTAGCAATCTGTAAAGGCCACCCTCTTGTATACCTCTAGCCAAA
Source organism: Picea engelmannii (assembly GCA_009831015.1). Classification (NCBI taxonomy): domain Eukaryota; kingdom Viridiplantae; phylum Streptophyta; class Pinopsida; order Pinales; family Pinaceae; genus Picea; species Picea engelmannii. The sequence goes on along the minus strand of ML808555.1, from coordinate 1,858 downwards.
ACTCAACCAATATCATTGCTGCAATCTCTGATAACTTGATTTTCAACTCAAACACAGATCTAAGATCTATCATGGTTGAAATTGAAAGCAGATTCTTCATTAAACCAAGAACATATAAGACATCATCAATATCAAGAACATCACCTGATGGCATGTAGAATGACACTGAACCCATCCTAATCACTGGATATGTGGCATCATCGCCAAGTCCCCCCTGCATATATGCCCCCTGTGTCTTGAAGTTTGTCGAATGCCTTCTTGTTAAAGGTCATGTTCTTATATGTTTCATTGTCCACATACGACCCTACACCAGAAATGGTGTTAATGGAAAGGCACAAACCCATGGAGAAGGTTTTCACAACACTGGATGCTAACTCATCCACTCTTACAGAAGCTTTTGCACTCCCTACAAATTGTTGTTGTTGACTACCCTTTCTCTTCTTCTCGGGACACTAAGAAGAATAGTGGCCCATCTTTTGTCACTTGAAACACTTCACATGTCTCAAGTCTTTCTTCTCCTAGTTAGAAGACCCTGAATCTCCCTTCTTCCCCTTCTAAATCTTCCTTAGTCCTCATTTCTTACCATCTTTCCTCATCTTCCCAATGAGGGCAGGGTTCTAACTCTCCTACACTCTAGCTGAAACAATCTCTCATCTTCTAAAAGGTAGGAAGCTTCTCTTGAGCACAAACACCCCAAACAAACATGTCCCAGGATGAATGGATCCCATTTATTTCTATGGGCACCAACTCTTCATCCTCCACCTTCATCCCAATCCTCCAAAAACCAATGCTATTTAAAAAAACACAATTCTCCCTCACCCTGATACTACCAGTGCCTGTGGATTTGGTATCATATCGCATGGGAGATAGTTGGCTTGTGGTTGTTTTCTATGTGATGTTACAAGATATATTTACAGTTGCATATTCTTATGTTGGGATTGTGTTCACATTAATACTTTTCTTAATTGCGTGTGTGTGTGCATTAAAAATCACTGTTGGGTGTGTGTGTCATTGTGTTGTGAATAATCCCACATGGATAACAATTGTAAGATGGAGATGGTATACAAGCCATTGCTCACACCAAAATCTTTGCCAATATGGAAGATGGCTTTGGGCTGCAAGTCCCTGGGGTGATGTCATGGCATCCTCCCTCGCTCTTGGATTGACATTCCTGATATTTTTGGTGTCATTCTTTATGGACCATCTTTGGATTGTGGTTTTTATCTATGTGCCAAAAACTTTGATGATCTGGACACTGTCTTTGGGTGCAATTCCATAGGTTGATGTGATAGCATCCTCCTCGACTCTATTACTAACATTGTCAATGGTTTTGGTGTCATGCCTTGTGGGTTGTCTTTGTCTTGTGGTTGTTATCTATGGTGATGTTACAATCTATATCTACAGAGACATATCCCTATGTTGGAATTTCCTTCCACATTAACACCCCTCTTCTTAATTGACTGTGTGTGTTAATGTCCAGTTGGGTATGTGTTGTGAATAATCATACATAGATAAAAATTGTGAGATGGAGGTGGTTTATAAGGCATTAACACATATAGCAATCAGAATTGAGTAGAAGGCCACGATGTTTTAACTTTGCAAGCTGTGAATTTATTTCTCCAAATATTTTATTTTCTACAGTCATTCCTTAGTTTAATTGTAATTAATAATGTTCTCAAGGCATGCCAACCCCCATATTATTCCCAATATACAAATTCTAATGAATATCTAATAGCTTTGGTAATAGATCCATATTAACCAATTTGATACTTGTAGGTGCCAAGGATGCTCCATTTATTCACTACACGCATTTTTAGCTATATTATATTTAAAAAGAAATAAACAGATCTAAATTAAA